>VXBZ01003324.1:74627-120097 GCA_013399135.1 Heliornis fulica
GCAGAAAGGCTGAAACTTGATATAAAAAGTTCTCAGCTAGGGAGCAATTTTATGTGTGTATTGCAGTATTTCAAGCAATAAAATCAAACCATTTTGAAAATGAGAAAAGAATTTGGAGAAAAGGGTGGGAAGGTAGAAGAGCATTTTCTTGAGTTTCCTTTTTTTTTTTTTTCTTTATTTCAAGAACACAGGCAAAAAATATTGCAGTTATAAACCATTTCTCAACTCTGACCTGTGTCTTGACTTGGATCAAAGGCTTTTCAAAGGACTTTTCAAGGCCAGTAGAGACAGGAAAGAAAAAGAACATTTGCCCATAGCACCTGCTTGGAAACAGGTCTAAAGAGAAAGAAGTATTGATGTGTCCTTATTCTTTGGTGCAAGGCAATGGGAGATGTGGGCTTGCTTGGAAGTGCTGCTTGACAGAGGAATACCTAAAGTAAGCTCTCCTCAGGTATGGATTGAAGCACAGAGGATTCTTCCCAGATAAACCTTCCTGGGTTTTGCTCCAAAGGTCCTGGTTGAGCGTAAGTCCCAATCCCTCATGTAAAAGCAAAGCAAGAACTGGTTATGATAAACACTAAGTATAACCACAGGTGAGAATAATTTTGAGGTTGAGATAAATACAAACATCTATGAGTAGGTCTCCAAGGTCACATTATAGATCACAGAGACCTATTTCACAGTGTGAAATGCCTTGGCTTAGCCAAGAGAAATATAAAGGTCTGCTAAGCAGGACATCAGTCCTGCTGAGATACTTTAGGATACCTCAGGTGGCACTAGGCAACTGAATCTATAATACATATATATTTACTATGAGCTGAAGCACTTACTGGACTCCACTGCTTACACTGACTACAAAAACTTTGTGTCCTCTAACTATAGTGGGAATTCAGACACCCACATATAGATAGATACATATTGGTTTCTGGAGTCTCCACCCAGCACCCCACATCAGTAACCCCATTGTCAAAGAGCAGTTTTCATCACTTGGTCCCAAAACACAGTTGAAAAGAGCACAGTATTTTGTCTTTAGCCACCACCTAGCCACAGCATGTGTGTAAAAAATACTTGAACATACTATTAATGCAGCTGACTCTTGATCAATATATCAATTTCAGGTCCACCAGAAACATGTGAACTTATATATCTGCATTGTATCAAGTTATGAGGCAGATTTTAAACCAGGTGGCTGAAGATGAGTTATACAAGATGTTATCTGCAAGTGACCCCCTCTATTGACCAAGACAGCCCATCTGACTAGTGAAAAGTCCAGCTGAATACATTGTCAACTCCACCTCTTCACAACAACAGACACATGCTGACTATAAGAGAAGCTTGAACACATATGAGCACTAAATTTGGGTGTTTTAGTCTGGAGTTTATTAAAGTTATTAGCTTTGTGGAGATGATTTCCCATCCTCTTCCGCAGCATGCCGTGGCTTATGCAGCGTAGCTCCAACCTCTTGCACTGCGAGCCAAACTGTGGTGCATTATAACACATTTGCAACATATAGAGTCGACTATGGCAGCTCAGCTGGCACATGGTAGCTTGCAAAAGCTTGGTAACTTGTTTGTGTCCCTGAGCCATAACTCTAACAGTTCAGATGCAAACATGCAATTTGCACTCCAGCCAAATCAAAGACAAAGACACTTAAATGTTAATGTAGATTGATGAGAGCTTGATGGAAGAGGATAGTTTTTATTACAGTTTTTTAAGTCTGTCTCTCATCCAGATGGAGCTGAAAGCACTGTGGAAACATACTGGGAATTGTTTTAATTACACAAAACAGCCTGGATAAAATCACAATCTTTTTTGACATGTCTTCACTCAGTTGAGCAGAATTGGAAACCATAGGCTTGGTGAGAACAACTTTGCAGGTGCCATTTGACTCATTTCTGGAATAGTGGTCATGATTCAGGTCACCCATGATAAAGAGGGGTGAACAGGAAATAAGGACGGTGAAGCGAAGAGCCCTAGGATCATCTAAGGAATGTGGAACTTCATACAGGAGAGGAGAGGTGTGTTTCAAGTATCTGAACAGAAGCTGAGAGATGATATGGCTATTTAAATTACAGGATGATTTTGGCATAAGGACAAATGGATTTTAACTGGCCACGACTAAATTTCAGATGGATGTTAGAAGATAGTTTCAAACTCGCAGAAGCATGAGGTTTGGAAGCAGCTTTCCCATAGGAGTAGTTACAGCAAGAAATGTAACCATTTTTACAAAGGAGCACACTAAATGTACCAACAGATTATGTTGTGTAGCTGAACGAGGCTGAAGTAGCATGTGGCTGGATTTGATGATCCACAAGACTCATTTCAGGGTATTTCAGAGAAAATTTTAGAATTTAATTTTCAAATTCCCTTTATACTTTCTGCGTGTAATTCTGAGGGTAGAAATACTCTCATTTTGGAGCTAAGTCTTCTTTCATGTTATTTCCACCTTGAACAAACAAAGGAAGAATTTGGAAAAACACAGAAAAAAACCCCAGATTTTGTGACATTTCAGACACTAAAATGAACAGATAAGGTAAAATGTACCCCCATGAACTGTTTAATATCATTTGCAAGATTTTAGTATTAGAACCTCAGGAACGCCTATGCTCACATTGTCTTACATGACCAATATGTGCCAGACTCACATGCTATACACAGAGAACGAGCACAGGAAACAATGACAAAGCATATCAGTAGTACAAAAAGCAGCACAGAGAGCAAATGTCTGGGAAAGAAATAAATGAGCTAGTCCCAGAAATGAAGGTATTATAGCTGTTTTAGCTGAGGGTTGAGTTCCAGACAGCTGTCTATCTGAGAGGCAGAGCTAGTCATTCTGGAATGAAATCCAGTCCCCTGAAATCCCAATTTTGTCAAATACAACAAACTAGTCCATATATATTTACCTGGACTGCTCATTACAAATCCATAAATTCATTAAATGCACCTTTATTTAATTAGATTTTTTTTCTGGACTCTTAAATTTATCAATCAAACTCTGCTGTGTTCAAAGTTGTAGCCTTCCCTGAGCCTACATAACTTTAACTGCACCTAAGCCTTCTAGAGAGGGCTTTAAAGTCAGAGATAGTGAGGGCAATGATGTGGCAGTATCTGCCTTCCTCACAACAATCTAAAAGATAACTGGAAGAAGTTGCCTCCTGGGAAAGTCAACTCACATTTTCCACAATGTCTTGACCAGGAGACCACAAACCATTTTTTTTTCTGGTCAGCTGTGGAACAGGTACCTGATCTTATCAGGCAGTACACAGACTGAGCTGACTGAATTTTGGGCTCCATACCATCCAGTTCCTATAGGATCTTTGATCTGAGCTATTGTCTCTACATAACTAACCAGCTCCTTCTCCACCACTAAGCAGGTAGCTGCTGCCTGTGATGTAAACAGACCCTAATGAGTCATTATGAGAAAAACGACTTTCAGGATGCTTGAGACCTCAACTCAAAGCAACACTGTCCCAAGCAAGAAGAGTATTTGTACATGCTAGGAATAAAAAGGAAAGGGCATCTGGCTAATTCGAAAGCATGTCTGTACAAAATAGATCAGTGAGTTGGTCTCTGATTATTTCTCCTTAGTTTTAGTCTGTTAGCTTTGCTACCTGCATGTTATTCAGGAAAAGGATCTGGGAAGCAGCATACTCAGACTAAGTTGCTCCATAAGCAACTCTTCTTCTGTTAGCTTTGCCATTTTGATCCACTTTTGATCACTGTGTAAGACTTCTATTTATTTACTTAAGATGTGCACCACCATTCAACACACATAGTTATATCCACTGACAAAGTGCTAAGGACATTAATGAAATGCAGAACACTTACAACTCATCATGTCACTTCTCATCTGCCCTCCATTTTACCTCCAAAAATTCCACAAGGTTTGTCAGACGTGGTTTTCTGTTCCAGAAACTATCATAATTCCTTTATATCAGCTCGTATTTTTCCAGATGTTTTGTGATCTCATCCTCTACTAATGTCTCCAAGACGTTGCCTACTGTCAAAATAAAATTTTATTACAAGTTTGTAACTCTCTGATTTCACCTTAGTCCTCTTTGTATGGAATGGGTTTGCATTTGCATTGTTTTGGTCCCTTAGTACTCCTTCCTGTTACAATAAGCTAGTAAGTATCCTTCAGTTGACCAGTATCCTCTTCCATCATCTCTTTCATGAGAATCAGGTGTGACCAGCTGAGCCCTACAGCTGTCTCCTCTTTCCAGTGACATTTTAAAAAAGATTGATCTTCAAATTGTTTTGGCTTTCAGAATCCTTTTGTTTTAATTTCTGGCACTCTATTTGGTTTCTTCCGGGAGACCTACTTGTTGCTGATGGTAGAGGCCTAAGGCTGAAGTAATGATGATACATTAGCTAAGACAATCCACAGACTGATCGTTGTTTGTAGAGCTTTTTGTGTCCCTACAAGACTGGGAGTGATAAAAGATAATGAACATCAGGTGTCTTCTTACTCCTTTACATGCCAGTGAAAAACTGTTCAACTTAGTAAAATTTCTATCTGGAACATCAGATCTGTCAAAATGTTCAGAAGTTTGAATTTGAATTGTTCATTGGTCATGGGGTGATGGAGGAATATGTTCAAATGGACAAGACAGTCACAACTAATGGGTATAGTTGGTGAAAATCAGCTAATTTGACCACCATGAATGCCTCCAGACCTTTATCTTGGAGGAGACTGAGGGGTGACCTCATTATTGTTTATAAATATGTAAAGGGTGAGTGTCAGGAGGATGAACCCAGGCTCTTCTCAGTGATGGCCAGTGGTAGGAGAAGGGGCAATGGGTCCAAGCTGGAACATAGGAAGTTCCATGTGAATGTAAAGAAAAACATCTTCACCGTGAGTGTGTCAGAGCCCTGGGACAGGCTGCCCAGAGAGGTTGTGGAGTCTCCTTCTCTGGAGACATTTAAGACAAATCTGGAACGCGTTCCTGTGTGATTTAATCTAGGTGATCCTGCTCAGGCAGGGGGGTTGGACTAGGTGGTGTTTTGAGGTCCCTTCCAACTCCTGACATTCTGTGATTCTGTGACAACATAACAGTTTTGGTTTGGGACATTCCCTCTTTTCATCCCAGAGATCAGAAACCTTGGATGAGTCCTGGGGATAGAAAAGTGATTTGAGTCCAGGCATCTTGCAGTCCTCTAGGATCCTCAAAAATGACACTTTGGAAACATCTTGGAGAAAATAGTGATAACTAAACTCATTGGGACTACATAATTCCTTCAAAACCTCTGAGATTTCAACCAATTTTAAGGCCCATTTTGTAATCCTTCCTGTCAAATTTTATGGACAAAGTATAATTCCATCTTTAGGTTATGTGCACCATTAAGATGCATAGCTGTAAATATATAAAATGTATAAGTGTATTTTTCCATAGAGAAGAAACATCTCATTTTAAAGCCAAAAGCTGACAGTCTAGTTGATGGGAGCTGGACAGACTGAAGTCCCACACGAAGCTCTTGTTTGCTCTGTCCCTTTTCTTTGACTGCGGGTTTAGTTCTTGTGGTTTCAGTTTAATGTCTTTCATGCAATTGCAAAGAGAAGAAAGCTCAAGGTGGGGAGATTGCCTTACAATAATAGAGCATAAATGTTTCTAATATTTAAGTTCTCAATTTACTTCATAAAACATGAATTACTCCATCCAAGCCCTTTATGACACATGGGTGGTTATCACTTCCTTTGTCATTGTTTTCTCTCAGAAGAGAAGTTATTGGGGTCATATGGAGAAAAATAACACGGATTCAAGTCTACTTGGCCTCTGACTTGAACAATTCACTTTGGAGATCCTGCAACAGGGGATGTATGGATCACGGCTCTTAGGGATGTATGATTATTCTCAATTCATTGGTGCTTTGCTTTGTAGGAAATTTCCACAAGGACTTGCACCAAAGGCTTGTTTGTTTTGTTTTGTTTTGTTTTTTTTTTCTTGTGTGTTTATATTCCTTTTCTCTCCATCCAGACACCATGAGGTTCCTAATATAGCTTTGAGCTTCCTAAGATACCTTTGATCCTCTCAGCTTCATATTCCACTGAAAAATGGGGATAATGTCTTTCTTTATAGGTGTAATTTAAATAAAAATTAAAAATATTGCACCGAGAGCTGTGAGCTGCCACTTAAGATAATGGGGGATGATGGCAATTCGGTACCAATAGACATAAGTAAACAGCATATGAGAGACCCCACAGACTTTTAGTTTTTAGTAAATAATTTTGACAGTTTAGATTGTTCTACCACTCAAATCAGTGTCAAAGCCTCCTTGGTTGCTAATAGGATAAGAACTGTGTCTTTGAATAAAAGCCCCATATATCTCCCAGCATTAGACATTTTAAACACGTAAGCTATACAGAGAGCTGAAACTAGTGATAACTTCCTTTCTTGCTGAGTTTGTGCAAACATTTCCTGAAGCTTTCAATTTTACCACAATAGAAGCCTTTTAAAGTTTAAATAGGGTTAACTTGAATTATTAGCATCCAACCTCTAGCCCAACCACAAGCATGTCTCAAGCAGCTCTTGCTGATAACACACTGCACCAACTACATTTTCCCCACACATATCCACAAAATAAGTCCTTACTCACAATTACCACCAAGTAGGAAATAAAATTTGGGGCTATTGCCCCCCAAAACTGGTAGTTTCTTTCCTGCATTTTTTGCCTGACCATTCCAACATACAACTCAAAAGATTTATCCGTGAAACCACAGTTCAAACAATTTTTTAACACATATTGATATGTGCAAAAACTAACAGCAAGAGGTTGGCAACTGAACTTCCTTAGTGAGGGATTCTTCACACTCCTGGTATTCAAGGAGGAAGTTCTCCATCACTTTTCCTGTCTGAATTTCCATCTTTTCCACCTGAGCTTGCATCTGCTCACATGACATGATATAAAAGATGCCAGTGAAGACTCAGCAGATTTCTTACTCTGGGTTTGACCAAGGCAACGATACCTGGTTACAGAGCCAGCCCTGATTCTGTGAAGGCTGTTGTAGAGTTGTATACATCTCTACATCCAGGCAGCTGAGGATGTCAGAACCATATTGGAGGCACATACATGACTGATTATTAGTTCTTCATTTTCCACAGAAATTTCCACATATCATCCTAGATTTGCTACATGTTTAATACCAATGCCACAGAATCTACAGAACCACAGAATCATTAAGTTTGGGAGAGGTGTCTAGAGATCATCTAGTCCAATCCTCCCCCTCCCAAGAAAGTTCACCTAGGGCATGTCACACTGACATGGTTTTTAAAGTCTCCAGAGAAGGAGACTCCACAACCTCTCTGGGCAGCCTGTCCCAGGGCTCTGTCACCCTCACAGTAAAGAGATTTTTCCTCATGTTGAGATGAAACTTCCTTTATGTCCATTGCCCATTGTCCTATCACTCTGCACCAGTGAAAAGAGACTGGCGCCATCCTCTTGACACCAACCCTTGAGGTATTTATACACATTAATCAGATCTCTTCTCAGCCTCTCTTCTCCAGGTTCAACTGTCCCAGGCCCCCCAGTCTTTCCTTTTAAGAGAGATGCTCCATTCCTTTATTCATGCTCATATCTCTTTGTTGGACTCTCTCCAGTATTCCCGTCTCTCTTGAATTAGGGAGCCCAGAACTGGACACAATACAATCCTACAATGCACAGCTCACACCTTGTCAGTGCCACATTTTATCTGGCTCTTCCATTAACAGTGTAGTCAACAAAGCAGCAGTCATTCAACTCTCCCCATCAGACCTCATTTCAGATTTTGTATTTGTGCCTGTCTGCCTCCAGTGCTGTATGATGCATAGGTGACAGTGTGGTATGGATGGTTTTCTATGATCAGTGACAAAGACTGTGGCACTGAGCATCCACTGTGAAATGCCTGTACTTTAGCTGTACAGCCTTAAAGCTAAGAAGGTCCCGACCTCACTTAATGTGTTAACTGGCACATTCCACTAAATAGTTCTTCATCTCCCAAGCCTTTATTTTCTCTATGGGTTACTTCTTGCTTTTATTTTCTTTGAAGGTTACTTCTTTTGCATATTTGCTTTACATCACATAATTTCCTTTATGCTTTGCTGCTACATTGTGCCTGAGCAGCTCTACATTTGGACAAGGAAGACTTATAAACAATTTATGCTTCCATTTCCATGAGATCTTATAGAGGAGTTTTCTCCCCTGGGGTCAAACGAAGCTGGTAAGCGTGATTATTTAACATGCTTTACCAAGCTTAGCTCTTGCTGTGGCAATTAGGTCACCATGCTAAACCTTTTGCGGTCATATGCAAAGGGTAGCTAAACCACACTGTGCTAAACTAGCCCATTTCAGCCAGATCGAGGCTCATTAAACAATTAATTGATGCTCATGGGAATTCTTAATTAGCCATTTACATCTTCTAGAGCTTTGAAAGAGTTGGGATTCTGATAAGCTACTCACATTTATAAAATAAAAGGCTTACAGAAGGCTGTGCTTTGTTGTAGCCAAACGATGTGAGTGGTCCTAACATCCAAAATTCTTTACATGCTTCAAGAGGGCTAAGTGGCACTGACGTTTGGTGGTTTTAGGACATAATTCAAGTCTTGATAACTAGGGTTTTAAAGGCACACCAAATGATCCTGTTGCAAAGTCTTGTTCTATTCATGTGTGAGGGAATGGGAAAGCTTTCTTTCATAAGAGAGGGTTTTCATACATTAATATTTTTTTTTTCTTTCCCCCTTATTTTTCTTGAAAGAAAGGAAAAAGATTTTTACTTGTTTTTCAGAAAACGTATTTATTTTTAAAAATATTTGCTTCCCCCTCCAAATAAACCCTCTAATAATTGTGTTTATTATGAGCAGTTCCTTTCTGTCCCAAATAATGATGGATAATTTTGCATTTAAAAAATTTCTGGAGAAGTTCTACAAAAGCAGTGGGGCTAACAGCAAGGACTGAATAGGTTTGTTTAAGTCTCAGAAAAGTGCAATGCCCATGATGCAAAAAAGCAATGAAACCAGTGCCTAGTGCTTTAATATTTAACTTTAAGAATGAAACACTTGAAAATGAGGAGGTCAGGGTTTTTTGAGAAATAGAAAGGCCCAGCTAAAAGTGTCAAATGACTACAGTTGCTACAGAGGCTTTTAAAAATAAGATGCAATGATGATATCGATCAACTAAAATTCTCCCTAAAATTTCCTTTGATTTTATCCCCTTTTGAAAGGTCAGATTTTTTTTTTTTTAAGGGAGGAAAAAAGCAAATATTTTAAATATGAAAAAATAATGAAGCAGATCAAGAAATAATTTAAGGAACTCTGTGCCACAACTTTTTAAAAAATAAATTAATAAAAATTTTCAAATACTTTTCTTTGAAAACGTATGTCAGAGACCCCAAAGAGGTAAACATTGATTCAAAGAAAAGACAGTTCTTAAGCAAGATAAGACCACAGCAGAAAAGCGAAATACATTTTGTGAAGCAGTAAGAGTTTCTTGCAACAGAACTTTCCCCTGTGATGGATTACGCACAAGAACTGTGCCAAGATTAAGTGTTATTAGCAGAAATTTTAGGAAAAGTCAATAAAATTCAACAGTATGAAATGCCCAAGATCAGATGTCATTCCCTCACAAGTTCTGAAGAAATTCACCCACAAAGCAGCAAACCTTCTAATTGTGGTATGTGACCTATCACTTATAGAGGATGCTGTATTAGATGGAAAGAGGATGGCAGCTCTGAAGTCATCATTTACTTTAAAGCTTCAAACATCATCTTGAGAATGCCAGATAATATTTTAACTACTCTTTAGCTTACATTGGTAGACATTGTATTAAACAGTGGAAGTAGTAGACAGAGATAGTTCTGATATAAGGAAAACATCACTTTTCTTAAAATTTCGGAGCCATAAATTTATTAGAAACCTTTGGAGGAGGGGAAGTAGAGTGTGGGGTTCTAGATGGGCTACATTGACTTGAATATAGTCAGCAGTGTGCCCAGGTAGCCAAGAAGGACAATGGCATCCTGGCTTGTATCAGAAACAGTGTGGCCAGGAGGTCTAGGGAGGTGATTGTTACTCTGTACCACACCTTGAGTACTGTGTTTGGTTCTGGCCTGCTCTTTATAAGAAGGACATAGAGGTCCTGGAACTAGGTCCTGGCAAATCTTATGAAGAGCGGCTGAGGGAGCTGGGATTGTTTAGTCTGGAGAAGAGAAGGCTGAGGGGAGACCTTATCACCATTTATAATCACCTGAAGGTAGAGGGTGGGGGCAATGTAGAGAAGTGAGTGATGGTCTCTTCTGCCAAGTGACAGGTGATAGGACAAGAGGAAATGGCTGCACCAGGACACGTTCAGATTAGATGTTAGGAAGAAATTCTTCACTGAAAGAGTTGTTGGGCTGTGGAACAGGCTGCCCAGGGAGGTGGTTGAGTCACCATCCCTGGGTGTATTTAACAGATGGGTAGATGAAGGGCTGAGGGTTATGGTTTAGGAGAGGACAAGTACCTATGGACTCAATGATCCTAAAAGTCTTTTCCAACCTTGTCATTCTGTGATTCTGTGATTCTGTGGCTTTTCAGAACTTGTCAATGGAATCCCACAGCAAAGTATTTTTTAAAAATTAACCTTGACAGGGATTAATGGTTGAAAGGCTGGAAACAAGCAGAAGACAGAAACAAATAGCTGGCTTTAATAATCATATGCAACAGAGAGATGAGTTAAGACTTATGATGTTCAATTTATTTGTAGATGATCTTGGAATGGATTGAGGTGACCAAATAATGGTTAATCCAAGGTCATAACTGAAATTCATTCATGAAAGGGAGCGACCAGATAATAAAGTGACAAATGAAATGTAATGCACATAAAGACTGCACACATATAGAAAAATATTATCTGATTTATTTCCAATAATGGAGTTTAAATTAGTTTTTACAAACTAGGACTGACATATGAGTCATCATGGTTAGTTCTCTGTAACTCTCATCTGTGATACATCATGTAGATATCATGTCAGATAAAATGGATATTAGGAATTCTTAGGAAAATAAATTTCAAAAAAGCAGAAGGGTGGTTACACAATTGTAAGTTTGGAAACATCTTGAATGCATTGATATAGTTTTAATTTCTTTGTTTACACTTTGGTTTTAAGGGAGGTGAGTGGGGCAGAGGAGACTGATACCTGACAGGCACAAAAGAGCAACGCTGTCCTTTTCCATAGGGGCACCCCTTACATTGTCAAACCAAGGAATGTACCAGCTTTGCCATCCTGCCTCGATTCCCAGGTATGAAGGCAGCTGTTGTTATTATTTTGTGGGGAAGGAATTTTTGTCCTTTGGTTAAAACAAGCAGCCATCTGAATCCTGCCCCTTGTTTTGCCACTCCCTTAACATTAGATTTTGCTTAAATTTCTCTGTGCCTTAGCTTCAGGGTACAAAATGAAGACAACATTTTTTTCCCTTTTCCACAGGGCTCCTGGGATGCTAATCTAATTGCTTTTTGCAAAGCTGTTGTAAACCTGAATATTGAAAATGCAAAGAATTAGAAGTCATTAATATTAGCTAATGCTGCCCTTGCCCCACATAACAATTTACCATTGGAAAGTCAGGTCTCCATAAAGGAGAAACCCTTCTTTGTACTTGTTGGGGATGGATTATGATCATTCTAGGACTCTAGTTATGTTTGTTGGCATAAACTTAGGGAAGTTTCAAACAGCCAGAGTAAAAATAAATCTTATTATTGTACATTTACACTAAGCAGGGTTCACAGTTTCCTCGTTATTTTTTTTAGATTGNAATTTATGGTCTTCCTGACAACAGGTAGTCACAGTTGCATTCTTGCAAAAGAAAACAAAATTAAAAATATAGACACAGGAAATAAAATTAATTTTAAAATATATGAAAACATTTATTCTGTGCATCAGTCCAAGTGAACAGACAAGTCTCTGACTGATACCCACCACAGACTGCAGTTTCTTGAATTGATTGATTAATAGGACAGAAATGAGGAGGTGTGAATTTATTTTGGACTTCAACGGGGTTGAAAAAGGTTTGGCACAGTTCATCTGGGCTTAATCTGCATTTTAAAGTCTATGAACAGTGACCACCTACTGGCACCCTTCAATGTGTTAGGTCCCATAGAAAGGAAACATTTTGCACTAGACTTCATTTCGGCTAATGTTCCTGGATTTATAAAGGTACTAAAAAGGCAACAGCAATCTGATTTCAAACTAACAAAATACCCCTTTTCCCTTAGCGGGATCGAAACTGAACAGAAGAGTCAAGGAAGGAGGAGGAGGAGGGTAGGTGGGATCAGAGAAACAATTTCTCATTGTTTGGAGGTAGATTGTTCACGAGGGCGACGTTACCCTTAAAATAAAATTAAATTCCTTTGGGGTGTTTTCACCATTAAGCATCGAGATTTTCATTTGACTGCGTGAAAGGTAGTAAAGAAGTAATAAATAACAGTTTAAATGGGAAAAAGCTGTAGGAGAGGGAGAAAAAGAAAAGCTGAAATGCTGAGAATTTTATCTGAGCTAAAAAAAAAAAAAAAGGAAGCAGAAAGATCTGACTGTATTCTGCAGCAAGGATAATTAAAAACAAAGCCGTCTTTTCAGACAGAGCAAACATTCCCCACCATCTCCCTTTTCTGGTGAAGCCAGGAAACACCCTCTGAAGTAAAATAACCATAACAAGAAAAGACATCTTCTTGAAGAAATTTTGACTCATAGTTTACTGCTTTATAAGCACTTCAATAGAAAGATGTTCCACGCCAAGGCAACAAGTCAGAAATCCACATTTCTAAAGCTAGTTTAGTCTCCTATGTGATTATTTTTAAAACATCTGCAATTAAAGACAGATTTTTCAGCTCCCTGATTGTGACCCGATATAAAAGGGTTTGATGTGCACACACACACACACACAGAGGGAAGGAAAACGCCACCTCTCCCTGTAATGGTCTTCATTAAAAACAGCTTTGCCCAGCTTCTGTTTTATTTCATTTTGATGATTGAAATTTTCCCTGTCTCGTAGGAGGTGGTGGACTTTTTGCTTCCTTACAATTCACTGGTCCAAAGGAAGAACCTGATAGCCCAAGCTCCAGCTTTTTTAGTCCTTTGGTCAGGAAAAGGTTGCTGTATTTTCAGAGGGAGGATGTATCTGGGATGAAAGGGAAAATAAGAAAACTCACAAAGCTCAGAAATCACTGTTCAAACCCCCAGGCACTAACACTCACACCGCTGTTGGGGAGTTTAATGCAGCTCCCAGTAGCACCACTGACTTGGGTGTGGTAAAACCACTTACTCCTTTGCACCCTACTGCACCTGCTTACGGGACATGTTTGGCTTTCAAGCTCACTTAGCTGGCCACAAGCTCTTCTTACACCGATCTGCAAAGTTTATCTGTGTGTTGTTCTTAGCTCTCCAGCATGATTTTAAAATAAAAATATGCCACTGACCATGAAACTGCCTACTGTGCCCTTTGGCACTTGGGTTACCAGGAGTTGCATCTGCATTTGCAAAGAAAAATCGCCCTTGTAAAAGAAAAACAGCAGAAAAAAAAATACTGCAGGAATTATTTTCTCAATTCATTACAGTGTTTTCACAGGCATTTAGTTGGTTCCAGATAAAATATGATCTTACAAGAAATTACCATTATTAAACTCTAGGTTGCAGGTTTTTCTGCGTCCATCTCTTTCAAGGGAGACTATGGAGATAAATTTGTTGCCCTATGACCTGAAAGAGAGTGACCCATAAAAATCATATAACCTTGGAAATACATGTTCTTCCTGTTTCCCTCTCTGACTGTTCAAGGGATGTGTTTGTCCCAGTGCTGAACTGGCATGGACAGGCACACAGCTTTGATCCTGTGGGAAACATCCATGGCATTTCAAGGTGACTCAAGGTAGGCAGACACATGGGGTTGGGGAGACGCATTTAGGCTGCTATCCCATTTGCTTGCTAGGATGGGAATACCCCAGAGGTTTGGCAGAATGTCAAGTGGGAGTGAGGATTTGGGGGCTGTGCTTGGTTCGGTTGGGTGAGCACAGGCAGAAAATACCCAGTTTTGGGCCCCAAAATCTCCTGATACCATCAAAGAGGAGCTTATTAGTGTATTGCACTTTTATCAGCTGGCTCAGGATCCTCCATAGCCTTTAGCTTACTGGGGTGGCCCAAATCTCAGTGTTTGACAGTTTAGATTTTGTTTATTTTTTCTCAAACACAAACCACCAGTTTTCCCCTTCTTCCTTTGATGGTGAAGCCTCAGAGCCATGGGCAGCATGAAGCAGGAATGTCATGCTGCCCAAATCTTCTTCTTTGGGATGGGTTTGGTTTTATAACTTGCTAAGCAACGTGCCGGCAGGGAGGTGGGAGGCTCCGTGCTGGAGCCTTGCAAATCTGTGTGTGTGTGCGTGCACGTACGCTGGGAAGTGCTGGTGGAGCTCATAGGGCTCTCCAGGACTCTTCGGAGAGAAATACAGACCTGGAGACAAAAAAGAAGGTAGCATTCATGCCCAAGCATACAGTGGGGTAAACATATTTTGTAAATGGAAGTTTGTTATTCACATTGTAAGGTGGGAGTAGCTGTTTACCCACCACCGGTCGGATGCCGACATTGCCAGAGGGTGAACGATTCAGCGACGATCGCTTATAAATAGTACTGACCAGAAACAGGAACACTGAAGAGTTTTCATTAAAAAAAAAACCCACCCACCACTCTTGAGCATTTTTATTTTAAGAGAAGAGTTTAAACTTTACACTTTCCTGTTGATACTATTTTTTTCTTCCTCTCTCCTCTCTACATGTCTGTATTCCTCATTTTGTTAGGTTTCGGGGTTTAATTTTATTTTTTAATATTTCTGTTTTATTTTACTTCATCTTAATATTTTATTTTCTGGTTTATTTTACCCTGTTTCAACACTACAAACAGTAGTAGGGACAGGAGAAAATATAATTAAAAAAAAAAAATAAATGCAGGAAAATCCTAGCATTTGGGCATATGTTGCAATCCTAGACTCTCATTGTTTTAATTAATGCAGTTTTTAAATTAAAAAACCCCTTTTTTATCAGAGACAAATTCGAGTTATTAAAATGAAAATGTTTTGAGAATAATAATTATAATAATTTACCAGTGTTTAGGACCCACAGACAGATACAAAATAAAATGCCCCTTTGCCCAGAGGAGGTGGAGGAGCTCGGGAATGTTGATACTTACCGGTAAAAAAGGTAGGATAATCCCCCTGTGCTGTGAACCTTTACTGAACTCTTAAATTTCCCACTCTGCAGGTTAGCCCTGGTTACTAATAAGAGAAAGAAAGAGAGATGTCAGAAGTCTGGATTTTTCTCTTTGGCCAGTGTGCACGATAAGGCAACCGTGCCTGGTGATAGCGATTTGCATCCTCCCACCGAATCTGCAGCCACCAAATGCAGTCGGATCTTTCCGTCATGTAGTACCAAGCTGAAACTAAATACTGTGAATTTCAGGTCAGGCACTCACTCTTTTTGAAAGTTAAAGTGATCGTTTCCCTGTGCCCAGTTTTGATTTCCTGAGCATAAAAGTAATGTGTGTTCTCCAAATCGTTGGCCCACACAAGCTGGGCACGTACCCACAGGTTTTGAAGGTTTCTTTTATGAATCTTACAGAGAAGTGTGGCTTCAGAAACCAGACAAAAGTCTGCCCTAAGTCAGTGGGAGCTCTGCTTGTGCAAAGACTGCAGGATTTAAGTGCATAAAAGCTGGTGATCTACTTTTTGGCTTTTTACAGGACAATAATCTATAGAATTTAAAAAAAAAAGAAAGAAGTGTTTTACTTGCTAGGTAATTGTTGAATCACTGGTCCCTTGAAAAGAAATGAAAAAACCCCCAAATAATAAGAGCAGGGACAGGAAATAAGAAGGAAATCCAAGACAATATTCTTGAGAATGAGCAGTGGAGGAATGCACACTGATCATAGCATCTACTCTGCCCATCCTCACCCTGGGTTGGGTGCTGCCAAAGAGCACCCTCTCTCCCGACGCACAGACTTTTCTTCCTAATTTGGCACAAAGTACAAGGAGTGAAAGTTTATAATTTGTTTTCTTTTTTTTTCCCCTAAATGAACCTCGTCGGTTCCTGTTCCACAAGGTGGCAACATCGCTTCAGAGCTCACAGCATCCAGCAAGGCCCAGAGACTGAAACTTTTATCTCAAACACACTCTTTTGGGTCATTTAAAATTAAGTGGGGTGGGGTGGGTGGNCTGTGTGTACAACCTGTGGGATCCCGTTTGCTCTTCCTTGTAAAACTCAGTGCAGGGAAACGTGGGTTTAATACCCAACAGGATTTCACTGAGTGGATGCTTACATCTAACGTCAGAGTTGCCAAAATAAGAAAGGGAACCAAAGCTGGCTCTTGATTATAAGGGTTCATCAGAACCCAAAATTTTGGTTAACCTTTTTAGCCAGCCGTTAACTTTACTTTTAAGTAACATTTCAAAACTCTCTGCCCCACAGACTGTCCTTGCATAATTTTCTTCTTGATGTTCCTAACTCCTATTCCTTTCCTTAAAAAATCACTCAGTCATTCTTCTGTCTTCTGCTTTTCACTAACAACTACATGTCTATTTCTTCTGTGGAAGTTGAAAGGAAATAAAAGAAACCCACCTTCCCCAAGACCTTAGTTCATGCTGTTTGGCCTGCACAGTAATAAGGGCATGAAAATACGACAGATATTAAAAATGAACCACTTTGGGAAAGAATACAGATGTTGTGAAGGTAATGGCAAGTGCAAGGCCCTTCATTACCCACTCGGGAACTGGCTCTGATACTGTAAAGGGTGTGAATAATTCAGGATGTGAACTCAACGTCCTATTACACTCCCTAGACCAGAATGGAAATGCTTTGTGTGCAAGGTGGACAACATCAGTGAGCAAAGGGAAGGCAAGTCTGTCCCAGGAACCTACCAGCATGAAAGACTTGATTCCCCAACATAGTAAGGACATAGAACTGTTGGAGTGGGTCCAGAGAAGGGCCATGCAGATGATTAGAGGGATGGACAATCTCTCTTATGAAGACAGGCTGAGAGTTTGGCTTGTTCAGCCTGGAGAAGGCTCCAAGGCGATCTTACAGCAGCCTTCCAGTACCTGGAGGGGCTTATAAGAAAGCTGGGGAGGGACTTTTTAGAAGGGAATGTAGTGATAGGATGAGTGGTCTTTAATTGGAAGGGGGAGATTTAAACTCAATATTAGAAAGAAATTCTTCATTATGAGGGTGATGAGGCCCTGGCACAGGTTGCCTAGGGAAGTGGTGGATTGTTACCTCCCTGGAGGTGTTCAAAGCCAGATTGGATGGACTTCAGCAGGCTGGGCTGGTGAAGGTGTTCCTGCCTGTGGCAGGAGGTTCAAACTTGATGACCTTTAAAGTCCCTTCCAGCGCAAACCATTCTGTTATTTTATGATTCTATGAATGTTATTTGAGCTATAAATCCAAAATATGATGCTCCTATAATATTACAGCAAGGTACACTTCCTACTTAATTGGAAGCCTTGTCTTCTACAAGCCCTTTGATCTTATAAGGTATGTGTGCATTAGAGCAGCTCAGGGGATGTCCCAAGGTCTGTTACTCTAGTGTGGATACACCATTCCTCCAGGGCATCTTCACGGACAGCTTTGGGATATCTGTAGAGCTAAGGGAATGTATTTTGCAATCTTTATGCAATTTCACCCAGCTGTCCTTACAGTGATGGTATCAGGCAGACTTAGGAACAGTTTTATCCCAAAATGAGACAATGTTCTCTATCACAAAGGCAAATGGGATCAATATGTAAGAAAAACTCAAGTTGCCTTCAGGCAATTGTCCATGTGGTCAATATGGTGTGTGGGTCTCCAGAGCAGTGTGGCGAATTATGCATAATGCATTTGGAGATGATGTTTATTATAGATACAGATGCCATGACTGGGATCAACCCTTGCAAAGCACACTGCCAGGCATGTTTCAAAGGTCTGTTGGCAATATCCAGCCTGGTGTTGGTGAAATGTTTCCACCTCTATTTAGATCAGTGCTGGCTGGAGCAGACTCACTGCTGATACACACCCAAGATAAGAGCCGAGTGCAGACAGTGTCTTTCATTGACCCCTCTGCAAACACCAAATCTCCTGCTGCTCCAAAATGAACCAGAAGTGGTGGCTTTCCTTTGTCTTTGTCTGTCTCTGCCTCAGTGATGTTTCTCCAGTCCTCTGTGGGTAACATCTGTGTTTGTTTTCAGATGGGCCACTGGCCTCAGAGATGCCTTGATAACCTATGCTCAATTGATTTGTATTTAAATGAATGACTAGAGAGGGCAACTCAGCTCTTGTTTTCTACAACCCTGACTTCTCCAAGGAACCCTTGCACATTGCTCTTGGTTAACAGCAGAGATTCAAACTAGGAGTGTCAAATACAAAGCTGCTCCAATGTTAGCAGCAGAACAGGCTTTAACTTTTCCCTTTCTCCCCCCCTCCCCTTTTTTTTTTCCATTGTAACTCAGTGCATTTTTGCAAGATATCCCTGAAATTACTATTACTACATTGCAATATTAGATCAATGCAGTGGTAACACACTCCAGATTGTTATGGCATTCGCATCTTGATGCCTTCCATACTGTCTTGGGGAATCTAGCCTAATACCAAGATTAAAATGCCTTTTCCATTTCTCCAAAGTACACTGCCTGCTGCCATTACATAAATGTCTGCCTATCTAGGGTTTTATACTGGCACCCATCACCGGGGTATTGAGAGTCTAATGAAAAGGACCTCTGCTCATTAAAGGGAGATGAAGTTTCTTGCCAAAGCCTGGGATTAAATTAGAGTCCGTTAGGTTTCTCTTCTCACTGACATCATTATGAATCAGGAAAAGCACTGTATTCAAGTGAGTTGTGTTACAGCAGTGTGAGTTCAGAATCAACACCTTTCATTTTAACAACAGCATACCTCCATTTTCTCTGGAAGCTTTATACCCCTCTGCAAATGCTCAAATCAGCAGCTCTCGATGTAATATATCTCTGTCTCATGGGCAAGCCCTAAGCTTCTGAGGGAGGAACATCTCAGAAGTTACCCTCAAGTGGGATGGGAGAGAGAAAACTATTTCCAGAAGGATAGCTGAGCTCCCACAGACTCAGTGCCATAGTCTCTGGAAGTGTCAAAAATACCTTGGATGCTGCCAAAGAGAAGAGTGTGGCTTTAGATACTGTGTGACCTTGGGGTGACTGCAGACGAAGCAGCAGCCCATCTCTTGTTGAGATCTGAAGCTGAAGATTTACCCTCCCTCACAGCCCTCTGAGTGCTCAGAATTGCAAGACAGATGCACATGGAGAGGCCCCATCCACACCATCATATTTTCCAAGCCTCCTCTCTAATCGTCTGTGTCAGCTGGGAGTTGTCATCCTTGCCCCATTGTGAAGGCAGATGCAAACAGCCAGCAGAAAAGCCTTTATTTTCCAGTGTCCCCAGGGCTGAGAACAGTCTTGCCATGAGATTAAATGTCCAACAGGAGCTGTGCCTCATTAGTCTAGCTATGGCATGGGCAGACATGAAAGGGTAGTTTGACACTGCCTTGCTGAACAAGTGCGGGGGTTCCTACCAAGTTGAGAGCTAAGGGCTGGAGAAGGAAGGCTTGATGACAGCCCAACAGGTCTTAAATCCATTTCCCATATATGTGAAGCTACTGGCTTCAGTAGGATCCCACAGCACAGATGGCATTTAAGTGTGATGTCTATGTTGGAGGTAGAATCTAAGGTTTCTTGCCCCATCACTGAAGAAAACCATATATTTTCAAGGGGCTATTTAGTGGGAAAAAATGGGCTGTTCCAGAGGGGTGAAACACAGCACATGTGTGATGGCTGGGGGATCAGGCCCAGTAAACATGGGTTTACATGGCAGATCCTGTCAAACTAACCTGATCATTTTCTGTGACAAGGGATAAGAAAGGTCACTGATGACACTAAGCTAGTTGGAAGTAGATTGAGTTGAGGGTAGGGAGGCTCTTCAAAGAACAGTCTGGATTGATGGGCTGAGATCAATGAGATAAGGTTCAACAAAGTCAAGTTCAGAATCCTGCACCTGGGACATCATAATCCCATGCAGTGCTACAGGCTTTGGGAACAGTGGCTGGACAGCTGGAGGCATAGAAGGACATGGTGGTGTTGGTTGACTGCTGACTGAATATGAGCCAGCGGTGTGTCCAGATGGGCAAGAAGACCAGTGGCATACTGGCTTGTATCAGAAACAGCGTGGCCAGCGGGTCTAAGGAGGTGATTGTTAACCTGTACTGCACCTCAAATACTATGTTCAGTTCTGGGCTCCTCACTACAAGAAGGACATTGAGGTCCTGGAGTGGGTCCAGAGAAGGGCAACCAGGCTGGTGAAGAAGGGTCTGGAGAACAAATGTTATGAAGAGCAACTGAGGGAGCTGGGGTTGTTTAGTCTAGAGAAGAGAAGGCTGAGGGGAGACCTTATCACTACCTACAATTACCTGAAAGGAGGTTGTGGAGAGTTGGGTGATGGTCTCTTCAGCCAAGAGACAGGTGATAGGACAAGAGGAAACGGCCTCAAGCTGCATCAGGGCAGGTTCAGATTAGATATTAGAAAAAGTTCTTCACCAAAAGAGTTGCCAGGATGTTGAACAGGCTGCCCAGGGAGGTGGTTGAGTCACCATCCCTGGATGTATTTAACAGACGGGTAGATGAGGTGCTCAGGGATATGGTTTAGGAGAGGACAGGTACAGTTGTACTCAACGATCTTAATAGTCTTTTCCAACCTAGCCATTCTGTGATTCTGTGATGGTAAAAAAGCCTTTCCAAAGGGTCACACTATCATTCTCAACAGCACATTAAAGACCCTATGCCATTTTCAATTTAAAGCTGAGAAAAACACTTGATTTTCAGGATTCCCTTTTGGATATCCCCTGCCTAATCTTCTTGACAATATTACACCAGATCAGATCTTCTTAGAAGTTCCCTTAGTCTTAGAAAATTTGTGGGAAAATTTTCAGTTTGAAGGATTTTCTGTGAAGCCACAGAGTATGTTTAATTTGTTTCATAGTAAACTGAAGCACTGGGGCTTACTTGTGTATCGATGTCACTCCCATGCTGGGAGCTAGTGGTGAGCTTGGTTCTGTGCATTAGCATCCCTGTGATATGGATGTTAGTACTAATCTCTCTTGCAGAGCCACATGAAAAACCATGAGAACCAGTGTGAAAAAGAGGGAAGTGAAAAATATTATTGTGATGAGTGAATTTATTACTATTAGTTATAATGGGAAAATAATACAACATAATAAAATGAACCGATTTAATGAAATAGGTCAGTGAAATCCATGTTCATACACTGCTACATTTCTTTTGTGATAAACAAAATGGTTAGGAGACTTAAAAAGTGCTTTCATAACCACAGTAATAGTAACAAAAATGTTATCAATAACAATAATAGCAATTTTAGCAACAACAGTAACAACAACAATTTAACTGCACCTATAATTGAAAACATCGAGTCACTATGGGATATCAATATCTTGTCCTTAGTAATTAGGCATGTAGAAAAGAGAAGCTATTCTTGATGTCACCCACAAGATGCATGTAGGCACTTGCACACATCAGAAAGTCACGAGCAGTGTAAGCTTTGTATGTTGTACATTGATTAGGCAGAGGAGGAAACTGAGGCAGAGATGAGTTATGTGTTGTAGTCATAGAATCACAGAATCAAAGAATGCATTAGGTTGGAAGGGACCTTTAAAGGTCATCTAGTCCAACCCCCTGCAGTAAGCAGGGACATCTTCACTAGATCAGGTTGCTCAGAGCCCCATCAAGTCTGACCTTGAATATCTCCAGGGATGGGGCCAACAGCACCGCTCTGGGCAACCTCCTACAGAGTTTCACCACCCTCATAGTGAAAAACTTCTTCCTACTGGCTAGTCTAAACCTACCCTGCTTTAGTTTAAAACCATTACCTCTCATCCTATCGTGACATGCAATACACTACAAGTCCACAGAGCTCAGACCTGCATGTTCTCCAATACCAGCCCTTACAACACAAGCATCACACTTCGTGAGCAGCAGTGTTTCCAAGAAAGAGTGAGAGATCAAAAGCAAAAGACAGCCTTTCAGATATTCCATTTCATCTGTCAAGGCAAGCACAGGAAGATTGAAATGATTATTTTTTTTTTCCTTCTTGTCCATTCGATTAACATATGTTTGTCTGTGTTTCAGTATTTTACCACATATTTATACGAAACCCCTCTGCCTGTTTCTTTCTTGGCCTCTCACAGGATTTCACTCATGATAGACAACTTGGAGAAATTTGCTCATGCTACACCATCCCTGTCTATGCAACCTTGAAATTTTGAGATTTAATAAAAGTAAGCCAAGAGTCTTGCATATGGGAAGGAATAACTGCAGGTAAATCCAGTACAGGTGGAGGATGATGTGCTGGAGAGGCGCTCTGAGTAGAAGGGCCTGGGGGTCCTGGTGGATGACAGGTTGGCCATGAGCCAGCAGTGTGCCTGGTGGCCAAGAAGGCCAATGGGATCCTGAGGAGCATGAAGAGGAGCATAGCCAGCAGGTGGAAGGAGGTGATCCTCGCCTTCTACTCTGGCCTGGTCAGGCCTCACCTGGAGTATAGTGTCCAGTTCTGGGCTCCTCAGTACAAAACAGACAGGGATCTCCTGGAGACAGTCCATCAGAGGCCATAAAGCTGATGAAGGTCCTGGAACATCTCTCCTATGAGGAAAGACTGAGTGAGATAGAGCTGTTCAGCCTTGAGAAGAGAAGACTGAGAGGGGATCTCATCAATGTTTATAAATATCTGAAGTGTGGGAGACAAAGGGAGATGGCCAAACTCTTCTCAGTGGCCTGTGGGGACAGGCCAAGGGATAATGGTCACAAGTTGGATCACAGGAGGTTCCACAAAGAACCTCACAGTGAGGGTGACAGAGCACCGGAACAGTCTGCCCTGAGGATTTGTGGAGTCTCTTTCTCTGGAGACATTCAAGGCGCATATGGATGCCTACCTGTGTGACCTCCACTAGGGAACCTGCTTTGGCAGGGGGTTGGACTTGATGACCTATGGAGGTCCCTTCTAACCTCCACAGTTCTGTGATTCTGTGAAACAGTTCCTACACCTAAGTCTTGTGGCGTTCAAGTGTGTCTTGATTGTCTCCAAGAGGAGCAGATGCTCCTACTTTAAACCCCTCCCAGATAATCCCCAATCTACTCCATGAGTACAGGAGTGTTGGAGAGCATGTACCACGGATCAAAAATGAACCAAATCATAACCATGCCACTGCCTTTTTTTCCCCTGTGGGAAGGTGGAGTGAGTCACAAAAGACAACACTCAGTTCTTCTGGGTAGCTCTCAGAATTGTGGTTTCCAGTGATAAATTCAGCCTCTGGGCAATTTACTGAGGAATTACATCATATGGTGTAGGCATCCTTCCACCAGTATTTAAGTCCCAGGATCTGATGAGGTTCAGAGCATTCAGATTTGGTTTCTTTTTAATAACACTTACTGAACATGAACTGCTTTAATAATCCCCAGCAGTCCTTAAAAGCTTTTCATCTTCAAAGTGCTCTACATATGCTAATTAATGCTCACAACCATCTTGTGATGGTATTATTATCCCCATGTGGCAACAAAGGAAATGGAAGCAATGAGGTTAAGCAATTTGCCTGAGGTCAGAGGGACCTGATGATGAAGCCACAAGCAGAACACCTCATCCTCTGCTCCACCACGCATCTCTCCTGCAACACTGTCATCTGGTCCCCAAAGCCCTGCTTCAGTTTCGCTTTCTGTGAATGTGGGACTGGTTACCAAGCAAGAGTGAAAAATCACATTTTGCTTTGCATCCCTACAAATTCCAATTATGTCACCAAGCCACATTATTGATACCCAAAAACCAGTGAGGGCTAATTCTTGGAATAAAATTCCTGCTGCATCTCTACATGCCAGCAAAGCCCAAGGGCACCCTTCATGTTCTCCTGACATAGCAGTCACAATCTCAGGCATCCCACAACTCTACCTATCAGTAAATAACCTGAGGTTGCATCTTTCTAACCACTCTATGGATATTTTGACTGCATCAGTTCTAATAACTGGTGCCAGGGCCCATTCCCCACTGTGGAGACCAAATGGAACAGCATGGCTGGAGCTTTGCTCCAAGTCTCAGTTCCCTAAGTCTACCAAAGAGGGTGACCATGTCTAAAGTGCCTATGGTGAGCTGTCCTTGTTCTTTGATAACTCCCTGACCATGGCTGGAAATTGGCACTTTTGATCTACGTCAAAGGTTTGTCACAGACAATTCAAACAGTTTAATGGCACAACCAACAAAGTCACAGCACTCAGGTCAAGGCTTGATAACATCTGATTTTCTCATCCAGATTTAGTTTAAACCCTGTGGTCAAACTAGAGCTCAAGTCAGCAATGCAGATACCTTGTCCTCAAGACTTTTCAAAGACAAGCATTACTGCCTCTCAACTGCCACCATATAGAGGAGAACAAGTTTAAGAGTCATGGTTTACTTGGGTTGATGCACTATGCTAGTGCCACAAACAACAGCATCACTTTGGTCCTCTGGGTCAAAAGCCAATACCTTAATATTTGGTCAGTTTTGCCTTTCCAAAACATAGATACCTGACCTGTTCATGTTAGCTTGTTTCACAGCCAGCCCCTCTATGGTGGGTTCAGCTGCCAAAGATTCACTTTTAGCCCACATGATTAGGAACTGATGAACTTCTTCTATTCTTTATCCATTCAAATAAACACTGAGCTGTGTTTTATTTTTAAAATAAACAAAGACAGGCTGGACCAAAACCATGGTAGGAATGGCCCTAATTCTGTTCTTGGCTGATCTGTCACTCGTAGAAGGTTGTACTATGCTTAGAGGGAGAAATGACTTATTGCTATTAGAATAATAAACTCCTTCCTTTTATGCTTCAAATCAAACTGCAATCTGGTCTGTGCAGAACACATTTCCCACTCCTCCTCCTCATTCTCTTCTTCCTCTACCATGGGCTTCAAACACAGAATCCAGATGCGAGCTATTTTTCCCCCAGCAGAAGGATCTGACTATTTGGCAAGCTGTGCAAGCTGTTGTGTGGGTGGTTTAAAACTTCCCTTTGGGCTTGTCATGTGGTTAGGGCTGTCTGGGTTGCTCTGAACTTCTGGACATCATTTTCCTTTGACTCACCTTTTATTCCAGCGGAAGCTGGGACCAAGCAAGCAAGGACTACACAGAATTGCGCTTTGGACCCAGGACTTTGGCACTTTTTTTCTTTCACTCATGTTAAGTCCTTTGGCTGGGTTCACTAGACAATGCTGTCAGAAGGCAATCCCTGCAAATAACTGTCTCCCTGATTTTGCTTTGAGCCACTTCCTACTCATTTTCTGAGCAGCTATTCCATGAAAATTCATGCTCTGTCATGTGTTACTGGTTAAGTCAGCAGCAAAGTCTATTCTGAATCTAACAGGAAGCCTAATCCCAGTCATCAGGGTTTCAGCACTGCTGCCAGACTGCCTTTCTTTAGATGATGTGCAAGCAGTGTTTTGCTTCTGCATCTTGAAACATATGGACATATGGTCCCAGTGTTTCCAGAGCACCATGAGTCAGATAACCAGGCCAGAATTTTCCCCTTTTATTTTCTTCTTTTTTCTTTTTTTTTTTTTTTTTTAATTTAAGGGAGGATAGTGTTCTGCATCTTCTTGGTTAAGGGAAGATACCACTCTGGTAAAGCACCACATCTGCCTGAGTTTGCAAGCAGTGTGCTCCAAGCAGAGTAAACCACCCCATTCATCTCATCTGGACTCCATTTAACACTGGCAAGCCAGAGCACTGGGTAGGTCCCCATCAATATCATTTCATCAAAGACCTCTGAGTACATACGGTGTGTATGGATTTCTTAGCTGCTGTCTTCCCTGCTACAGTTTCACAAAGACAAGCTCTCTAAAACCATCTCTCTACAGACAGGGTCATCTTTTTAAGTCTATCTGCTGCTGAAAACAGAAGCGGTTACTTCTGTGAGTAAGCTCTACTGTTTCCCAAAGAAAAGGCACTGGATAACCCAGGAGTGCAATGTGAGGATGAGTGGCAGTGCCCAGGGAGGGTGCTCTGCACCCTGCGACAGGGATGGGAATCGCGATCCAAAGCAGGCTTGCAAGTGCTGATGTGATTACTTTTTATCCGGGAGTGTTACAGGTAGATAAACGTAGGCACAGGCCATCATCCCCATATTTTCCTGCCTCTAGACCCTCACAACCTCCTCCAAAGGTGCTTCCTGGGGGGAAAAGTCTAGGGTTTAAACCTTGACACCAGAAACGCAAGTGCTGTACACCACCACCGAGGAAGCAACATCTACCTGAGCCTGCGAGCAGTGTGTTTGTATCAGGTGTCCAATCCACACATTTGAAATTCATTAAGTACAATCTTGACTGGCAGTCTCACACAGGAGCTAGCAGAGTCACCATAAATATGACAGTAGTGAAATGTTTCATTCCTTCAAATGGATTAGTCCCTTCATATACAGACAGCTAATTTTCTGAGAGAGGCTGACGACATGCACTAAAGAAATTAATCAAATCTATCGGATCACAGGAACATTCTAGCATAAGAAAACATTATAAATATTGGCAAACAGGCCATGACAAGTTATTCCAGCAACATGCAGGAGCAGGAAAAGTAGTTAGACTTTGGAGTATCTCAGAAATTGTGGAGGTCAATTCAGGACACGGAATACAGAAATAAGGAGCTTGGACTCAAGTCATGGTGAAGTGAAGCAGATAACTAACCTCAAATCTTTGCCCAGGGCTACTTAACCATTGCCAACTCCTGTTTTGGAGCTCTGAAAATATTTTTATTAACTTCCCAGGTCTTCAGAAAATACAGTGATGTCTACTCTGCCTATCCTTGAGCTTTCAGTTTCCAGAAACATGGTTCTTCCCAGGGTGTTTTTAATGCAGTTCAGAAGCAAGGTGGGCTTCCAAGGGGATTTTTATTTTATTAAAGAAGCTTGCATGGTTTGGAGAACATTCAAACACACACCTGTATGTTAGGATTCAACGGCTCAGTGTCCGGTGCTTGTCTACACTGCACAGCTTTCGTATAAAAGCCCAGGCCAAAGTTTTCAGAAATAGGTTGCTCAACAGGGAGCCTGGGTTTGGCTAAGCACACAGCCATTCCCTTCATATCAGCATGCCTTGATAGATTGTGAATGCTGATTTCAATGACTTGTTTTGGATTTAGAAGCTTAACTGGAGGCATTCAGGTTTGAAATCTGGCCTCAGCTCCCTCAGTACTTCCATTTCATCACCTATAAACTGGAGGATACCATTTCCCTACAGGTGTTTTATAAGGCTTAACTCGTTCGTGCGTGCAAAGTGTTGAGATACTTGAACGAGCCGCACCACACGAGAACAATGTCTTATTTTGTGAGCGTAACCTCCCAAACTTTTCACACCCTCTTAGGCCTTCCAATACTTCCTGCTTCCTACCAGGCTGGGACAACTCCTTTCAGGACACTTTTGTGCCTTATCCTGGCTGTGGAAACAGCAGGTGGTGAAAGGAATAAAAATGAATCGAGGTGGGAGGAAAAGTTATCCAAATATAGTGGAACCTCAGAAAAAGTTTCAGCCAGGAGTGGAGAAAAACTGCAGAGTGTTTTTATTTTTTTCTCCTCTCTCGAAGGTGTCCCTCACTTCCCAATGACAGCAGGAGCATCTTGTTCCCCATTGACCATGCCACTTTACAACGTGCTCTGGAGCAAAGTGTGCTGCAGGAAGAGCCATCGGGGACTGTCACCACATCTCAGAGCATGAGGGAAGAGGGGTTGCTGGGCTGCTGAGATGACTTTGGACCTCTGCTCCCTAACAGAGGCACTGGGGGGGAAGAGGGAGGTAGTGGTTGAAGGCCTCCTGCCACAAGTGTCTTTGGCTGCTTTAAAGCTGCATTAGTTGGTAGGGGGCTGAAACAACCAAAGGACAGATGGGGAATTTGAAATGCACAAATGTGGTTTCAATCTGGTTTGTCCTTTCTGCTGGTCTCACACCAAACGCTTCTGGGGCATTACAACAGCATCCCCCTAACACCTCCCCTTGCCCAGTTAACTTCTGCTCCTTCTCTCTGCTTGAACAATATATGAGTAAGTCCTGAGCAGGAGACAGTGAGTGAATATAAGTACTTTCCCTCACCCCCCTTCCCAGCCCTGACATAATAACAAACAGCTCTCCAAAAAGCACTTAAATTTACGAACAGTTTATAAATTCACAGACGTTGATTTATAGATGTTGGCTTGACCCAATATTAGACGCTTTGGTTTCTTTTCTGTTTTCAAAGTGCTGCTGTTATGGCTTGGGTTCTGAGTACCGTCACACCAAAAACCGCCTCCAGGTCCTCCCTGCGGGCTTTGCTTTGCCCGCAAGGATGGGCTGGAGCTGGGGCTGGGCTCCCACTCTTTGAGGGGTGGCTCTTCCCCCTGCTCAGCAGGATGGCTTCCAGCTGGTTAGCAAGCCGTGATGACAGGCTTTCTAGGCAGCTTCATTTTGGCTTCCTTGTCTGCAGGAATGGTGGCTGCAACATAGGGCGCCAGGAGGAGCCCATGCCTCTGTGTGTGGTATCCCCTTTCTACACTCAAGTAGGAGAACTGAATTAATCAGAACACGCCACCCACCCCCACCCCCTTTGCCATAAAAAGAAGAAAAAAACTAAAAAAACCCCAAACCCTCTCTGAAACCAGCTTTAATTTGATAAAAAATATAAAAATGAACAAATTCCAAGAAGGTAAAAATTCCTCCCTGAAATATCACTGAGTTGATGTGTCCAGGCTTGTCATCTTATGGCCACCCAGCATGAAGAGAAAGCCCCACATGGAGACAATGTCAGCAGGTGAGATGAGAGCTAGGGATAACTGCTTTTCACCCTGTGGAATGTCACGGTCATATCTGGCTTGGAAACCCAAAATTTATGATAACATATGGTGCTGTGGGCTTTAATGTGAGCCCTGAGAGCCTGGCTGAGCAATCGCACCATGTTGAAAGGCAACTATGACCAATCCCTCCCCACTCCTTCTACATACATATGCACACACACACACAAATAAAAGATATTTTATCCACCCATTGCTTCCACTTGCTCTTTTTCTGTCTCTGAGTAAATCACTGAAGTTTCTCGAGGTGTGAAAAAAAAAAAAAAAAAAGAAATGATGGTTCAGCTTGTATCCCGGTCTCAGAGACCGGGAGTAGAGAGAATTGTCCTCTTTGAAGAGAAGGTTTGGCCTTGCAGGAAATGTTAATGCTGGATAAACAGTTTGTTAGAGTCTGTCAAAGCAACAGTGGCCCCTCATTTAAATAGACAATTGCTAAAACTATGTCTGGTGATGACTGAGTGTGGGATGCATCAGGCCTTCATGCTTCACACTGCTGGTCTCTTTTCTAAAACTGTACCATCAGCCAGTAAAAGATGTCACGGTAAGGGCCCTAATAACTTTGTGGCCAGGCTTTATAGGCATTTTCTTGGGGTCTGCCATTTTATCCCGTTCCATATAGTACCTCAAGCTCACCTTGATAGACACCCTCTCATTCACCCACCAACAGAGACTTTGCCACCAAGAGAAAAACCTCATGGAGTCACTTGGAGGGCTAGTGCTGTACTATTTGATATTGATCTTTGTGTATGGAGTCTGTATTGCTTTATTTTGATTTTTTTTTCTCATGCAGATCTTCTGCAAAAGACTTTTACCAATAGTAATTTTGCTGAATGTATAAAAGCCTAAAGTTTGTTGTCAAAATAAAATTTTACTACCAAAACAAAATTAAAATTAATAGATTAGATGAGTCTCTTCTTTGAGGATTGTATGTATTTTTTAGAAGTGGAAAGAAAGTGAGAAGTCTTTTTTGTTTTGCTTTTAATGGAACAAAAGACCAGTATAGATGTCTTCTATATCTCAGGGACCTTTTTTTTCCTTGACAAAAAATTACTGGTAAAACTGAACATTTAAGAACATTTGATGAGTTGGTGCTATACAGCCATGACTTGCCTGTAAACATTCTACCTCTGCATAGACCTTCTCCATAGCTAATCCAGCCCTAGATGTGTTTTAGAGACAGTCTGCTAGCACGCTGTGGTTTTGTAACCGTTAACAAGCTAGAGAGTGGGCACCGGCCACCCAATGCATTTTAACCTGTGATTTAATACAGGATCTGAACTCCAGGCCACAGTTTCCTCAAGAGTCAACAGGCTTGAAACTTTCATGTTCATGGGCTTTGCCAACCAGAATTTAAATCAAATATCATCCAGGCCACCTCAGGAACAGGATGATGGAACTGTGGCCAAGACAACGGATTGAGATCCAAGAGACCTGAAGGTTAAATCCAAATGTGCCAGCTCCCTCAGACTAAATTTTAGACCTGCTTGAGCACTGAGGAAACCACCCATTGGGAAGCCCAGCCCTGTCTTCACATTTCTGCAGTGTGGGGAGGACGGTGGGTTCACTAATGCATCAGTATCCAATTCAATGGTTTCTGGAGATCCAGCAGACCCACAGCAGAGGCACAGACACCGGTAGGCAGGGGCAGAGGGGCTCACCCCAGCGCTTATTCAGGTGGTGTGCACCCATGTGCCTTCCAGAAGGGGAGGAGAGGGGGGAAATCCTTGTGAAAAAGTGCACATAAAATAAATTACAGCAGCCCCCATTCCTAATTGAAATAACTCAGCTCTTCTTTTCGTGTGTGCCTGTGTTTAAAAAGAAACCTGAAAGGCACAAGTTCACATTATGGACTAATAGCCTGGAAAATTTCAGTTTAAAAAACAAAGCTAGCTTTGAGTTACACAGGAGAGGCCTGAAAAAAGCATCTGAAACCACTAACTTCTATTTTTTCCTGCACTTTTTACAACATAATATGGCTGAACAGATTTTATTTTATTTTATTTTATTTTATTTTAAAAACTCGCTTTAAAAAAATAATCAACACAAAAATCCTCTCTTTGGCCTTCATGTGCCAAGTTTCAGCCCAGGGCAAATTTTTTACAGCTGAATTATACACCCTGAAAAATAAGGGGCTTATAATGACAACATTGAGAGTCCCCTAACTATAGTGGTATGAATGGGGAGGGAGGTATAATAAGAATGGTCCATAGTGTGCAGCAGCAGCAATAAGTGAAGGAGCCCTTACTCAGCATGAGGAATTCTATATATCTTGGAAGGCTTTCATGAACCTAAACATTATTGCTAAGAAAGGAATAAACAGTTTGAACTGCTGTTGCCATTCATCCAGAGCTCACACACTGAGGAATACACAGAGTTGTTCTCTCAGAGCTGGAGTGAAATATTCCAGACATAACTCTTTCTTACTTCAGGGCTGGAGACGATTTTGAGCCGCTGTTTGAAGGCAAGCTGGAGAAACACTCTTGCTCTGGGAGAATTATTATTTTATTTTATAGCAATGATGATATCTGACTTTGTCAAATAGAGCCTACAGCTCTTGGAGTACATGTGAGACAATAAGCAGCGTTAGCTAAGGACGCAAAGGATCATTACCGGCTAGAGGTGGTATCTGTGGGTGAAAACAAAATAGGGAGATTAGGAAAATGACTGATTGCTTGGGGTGTTTCAATCATGTGGACCAAATGGCCCAGAAAAGATATGGAAAACAGTGTAATTTTAAAAACTGCTACTTCTAAAATCAGATATTACAGCAATCGGAGGCAGAAGTGGGATTTTGGTAGACGCAGGACTCAAGTGTGCCTATGCCGTCAGAGCATGGGCATCTCCTAACAAACTGAGATACAAACTGTCAAAATTTCCCTAGGGAACAAATCCCTTTTCTGTACTGTAATTTTCCCTTCTTGCCTCAAAAAACATCAGGTCAATCAAAGCATCAGGCTTCCATCTTTCCATAAGTCTTTAGTTTCACATCCAGGTATGAACAAGCACACATAATCATGCTTATAAGCAGCTACACTTACACATATCCATATACTATGAATCTCTCCACTTCAGTTTTATTTTCAGTAACTTCATATTCACTATGGGAGGAATCACATCAACATTAATAACAGAAATTTGCCATTTTCTAAAAGTTCAGCTGGAAAATTTTGAACTACCTCAGTGACCCTAGTCATGTTTGACCGAATTATATGGATTTAGCTCATAATTCTCATGTGAAAGTGGTCATCTAAACCAGGTTGGTGGAATCATGTCTTTAAAATGCACTTCCATGGCTACTGATTTTCCAAGAGCTCAGGTCTACAAGTCTTCTTTGTAGCCACCCAACATTAAATAAGAAAATTTCCACTCGGAAACACCTTAACGTGGTCCCATACCACAGCACCACTACTAGTTTTTCCCTCTCCCTGAGATGAAAGCCACGGTTATCAGTAATTGCTGGATCAAAGGCCTAATCTGGATTTCACAACATTTTCATTCTAGTACAATACGCTTTCAGAGTTGTCAAGGCTGAAATGTAGATTGCACTTGGGTCAGTTAGCACAGAAATTAAGATTACATAAATTTTCAGCGTCTCTACCATACTTCTTTCATCAGTTAATGATACGTTTCTTTTTTTTTTAATTACTTCTGTGTAAATCTGGCCCATGAACATAAATTGAACTTGCAAATAAGATTTTTAACAGAGAAAGTAGCTCATAGTCTTAAATTCACACTATTCAAGTAAACCCAGTCTTTAATCTCTGGAACTCATCTTGGACAAACGTTTCTAGAACAAGTGTCAAGTTTCTGGCAGTAAATTTGGAATAACAAACAAAAACCTCAGGTGAAGAAACTTTCTAAGTCCCAAAACTGCATGAGTTACAAAGTTAATGTTATTAAGAAGAATTCCTGAGCATGATATTTTTTCCATACCTGTGAAAGGACTAAAGTCTAATGAGTTTGCAGAAAGTTTGGACATGGAAATTAGTAACAATTGCACATGTGTATAATCCTAAAAGTTTGGACATGGAAATTAGTAAAAATGACATATATGAATAATCCTAAAAGTAATTTCCTTGAAAGAGCAGTGAAAGTTGAGCCAAGTGTTTAATTCTTAATTTTGAGATTTAACAAGACAGTGGAAACCTGAAAAAACCAACAAATCTGCCCCGAAAAATTTGGGTTTTACTTTGTGTCTTGTATCTCCCCACAAGACTGTTAAATCAAAACAACACTGGAAAAAAAAGGACTTTTTATGCACTAAAAAAGTATTTTCTTTTTTTATTTCATATAAGCAAGTTCCTTCTCTTTTGATCCAGCAACATGGGGAGGTATGCATCAGACAGTACAGTTCCCTGTGAAGTTATTTTGGTATCAATTATTTTGTACTTAGATCTATGCAGTAACAAGAAGACAAGAGCTTATGATATTATGCTGTAACACTGAAAGCCTGATCTTGTAAAATTATGCTGCATCACTGATATTTTAGTGGTAGAAATTTTATGTTAAAACTAAAATTTTTAATTAAATGTATGGGGATTTCCCCTCTAAATGAAGTGGAGGGGACATACTGGCTTTGACAAGAAGTTCTGGGTTATACATATAACAAAAATAAATTCAAAGCTTTTCAGTGAAGCCAAAATATTTTACCTGAATATCTGAAAAGTCTTAGAAGATATTTTGGAGAGGAAGGAAACACTATTAAAGAAATCCTGAAAAATGCCTCTAAAGATCTGGAGAACACTACCATGTCCCTGTGAAATCAAACATCATTGTGGACGCCCAAGTCAAAACCTCCTCCAGCTCCACAGGCAGTTGGGCTGCAAAGAGATTCCATGTCTGCAGTAAGAGCTGCCCAAAACTTCTCACAACTTTCTTAGTACTACTTTGTATTGCAGTCTAACAATAATTTCTCAAAGCTGGTGCCCAGGTTAAAAGGTCCTTCTTTCCCAGGCCACCCTGAGTGATGAGTACTTTCTAACTGAACTCCAGAAAGACAGTCAGCAGATCAAAGTCAGCTTCTATTCCTCCATAGAAATAGGATGTAAGAGGGCAATTAAATACAGAGTGTCAGCAATGAAAAGTCATTTTGCCAAAAGTCATAGAATCACAGAATGTGTTGGGTTGGAAGGGACATCTTCACTAGATCAGGTTTCTCAGAGCCCCATTAAGCCTGACCTTGAATATCTCCAGGGATGGGGCCTCCACCACCTTTCTGGGAAACCTGTGCCAGTGATCTACCACCCTCATATTGAAGATTTTTTTCTTAATGTCCAACCTAAGTCTCCTCTCTTACAGTTTAATACCCCTTGTCCTATCACTATATGCCTAGAACAGTTCTTCTCCAGCTTTCTTATGGGCACCTCTCAGGCATTGGAAGGATGCTATAAGATTCCCCTGGAGATTTCTCTTCTCCAAGCTGAACAAGCCCAACTGCCTCAAAGTTCTCAAATCATCCATCAGACCTTTGTGTCACAAACAATGTCAGTCTGGCTGTCCACCCTGCCATGCTCTTCACGTGGTGTTGAACATCCAATCCCTAAAAATTAGGTCTTCTCCAAGCTGCCACAAGCTAACCATCCAAAGGCACTGATTCCTTCTCACAGTCTTGGCCTCATTTCAGAGCATGTGTGTCTACCGTAGCTCACGAGCTATTCAGTTTTGTTCAGCTCCTTTTCTTTAAATAGGGACTTTGACTAGTCTCCTTCCTCTCCTTCACAAGAAAAGTGATTTTCTTAATGACACAGGCTAGACAGATGACAGATTGTCAGGATGCACAGCACATGTTTTCTTTAAGTGAGCTTTTTATTTGTTATTTTAAGGTTATTTCCAGATCCCTGACACTCATTCTAAAAACTCAGGTAACCAAAAAGGAGCTCAGAAACTGAAGTCATAGACTAATTCACTGATCTAAATCCACAACACTAATCTCATAATTTGGCATCACAAACCTTAACTGGTCACATCTGGATAAGGTACTCCATGCTAACACCCGTATTTAGCCCTGCTGTTTTCAACCTGTTTACACTGAGAAGTAAAATACTCAAGCTGTTTTATTTTGAGCTCACATTAGTGTGACCTACTTATGTGGAGAGAATAATAACACTCAAGGAGATAGGGTTGAAGACATAGCTGCCCTAAAAGCACACAGCTCCATACTATTTTGTAGGATTTTCTAAACTACACTTGTCTCTTACAACCTCTTACACCCTGCAGAAATGTGTTAAAAGACATGACTAGTATCCAACAACCTCTGTTGGGTTCTAGGGTTCAGCAGAGATGTGCATGGCAGTGCTACCAATGAGCTCCCATCCCAGAAGAAAGGAAGCTTCCTCTTTTTGATTGCACCCACCAAAGACCCTAAAAGAAACCCTTTTATACTACCCTCTCCATTCTTTCAACACATAATCTTGAGGGAAAACATTATTGCTATTATTGTTGCCATTATAGTAGAGCAAGAAGGCTGGGCTGAGACCAGGTCCCAGTTGTGCTAAGTGCTGTGCAAACAAACACGTGGCTTGTTCGTGCTTTAGGCAGCACGTGAGACAAAGGCAATATTATTAGCATGCCCATGAACTGAGGCACACGAAGATTATCCAACTTGCCCAAGGTCACGCAGGAAGTAAGTGGCAGAGCTGGAAATTGAACCCAGATTTCTTGGATTTCAGGCCAGGATTTTAACCACAAGGCCATCTTTCGTCTCTCTATTTCTTTCCCCTCCAATCTTTCTATTTTAACACACTTTTGAAAAAAAATTACTCTTAAAAATCCATTCGGCAATACTTTAGGTATGCTGTGGCCTCCACAACCATATTTAGCACAATTATAGACTAAAAGGAACTCTTGCAAATTATGTGCAAATAGATATGTCTTTATGTAAATCCAAGTTCTTGGAAAAAGAATAAATCTACAGCCAAAATAATACAAAAGTTTAAGCCAGGGAGGAATTAAGCTCCAAATTTTTTCCTCTTCTAAGGTTGGTAACTGAGGTACCACATTCCCCAGCTAAAAAAAAGCAAATACAGACTAGATGCCTGGGGACTAGTTAGCTAGTTATGCCAGCTCTAATAAACCTATGATTTCACCTATAGAAATGCAAAGGCAGCAGACACTTGGTCATTGTTCTAGAGGATTCTGTCACATATATGACTTTTTATATGCGTTCACTTTCTAAACCAGTTATTGTACCATAAATGCAAGAGTACTGGAAGCCAGGCAATCTTCTGATGGTGCACAGCCCCTCAGCAGATACAGAAGCCTGAGCACAGCAAGATAATTTGTTGTCTGGCTAAAGATGTTGTACAAATTTAACCTTGTTGGGATCTTGTTTACTGAAATAAATATGTAGGAAGAGCAAAGGTCCTCTCTCCCAAGTATGACAAATGTCTCTTTGCTTCCAGACCAAAATATGTCAGCTTCTTTGCTGCTGTAATCCCAGGCACAGACCAGGAGTTACGAAGTTCCTCAGCACAAATGCAAGAAGTAGAATTAGATTAGGTTTCACTAGCATATCATATGTATTTTGTTCTATGAGTCTATACACAAACATGATCTGAATCTCACAACAAAGACATGATAGCTCATTTGAAACAAAATGGAGCTGGGCTTTGTGCTCCTGCTGCCAGCAGGAAAATGCTCATTGTTTGCAAATTGTTGTAAATTTTGGTACAGAACACTAATTTTCCTAAAGGACTGTCTTACAGATTTTTTTCATTAATTTGATCAAATAGATTTGGTTAAAAATAGTGTATCAATTTTGCCCTCCCCTGGAATTCAAAAGTTAATTCCCCTTTGGATTTAATTATAATTAATTTTATGTGGATACATTGTCCTATTCTACATACTATGGTAAGAGCATATGAATACATAGGATATTTCTATATGAATAAAACTAGGCATACTCTTCTGGGATGTACACTCTTTCATTTACTTTGTGGCTAGAGACCCGAACAGTAAATGCATCTGTTCACTAGTTTGAAGTCTAAGGGGCAGTGCCCAGTCACAACCATACTATTGGGCTTTTTTAGTCTCTCAAACAGGACAGTCACATCCAAGCCAGGAACAGTCACTGGCTTGTCCAAACTTCAGGAGGTGTTAGATATCACCTACAGATGCCAGGGGTTGCACCTGAGTCTCCATGCCTGAACCTCTGCCTTGGCAGTGTTTACTATCCTGAAAGGAAATTTCTCCCAGATTATACTTAAATTCAATGTCTTCTACTCAAAATCATCAGACTTCGTGTGTAAAGGCTGGGACACTTCATCCAAAACTGGCCACCCTCAGCCTCCAGGAATGGTTTCATTTATTTGTCTGAACAGAGATGGGTGTGGATGGGGTGGCCCCAGGGGTAATAGGGGAAGAATGAAACCATGTGGTTTAAAGAGGTGTTTAGTAAGTAGAAGACAAAGATGGTGGGCCAATAGCTCATGCTTTGCCCAGGGTACTTCTAATAATAGTCCTATACATATGATTTTCCTATAAATTTGAAAACGGAATGAATAGGGGATCAGTTTGGTTGGGAGGTAGTGGGAAATTTTACATCAGGGTCACTTGGTGGGGCCAACACTGGTAGGAGTGCAGGATCAGCACCCACATGTGCTATGGGGTAGATACACAATTATCAGCTTTCCTTGCTACATAGGCCCTTCAACTGAGCTTCACAAACCACCTTTCTCAAGGGAAAAGCACACGCTGTCCTGTGTGTGCTGCACATGGCACTTGCAAAAGGGACTAAGTAAGTGATATCCAGCTCTCTTCACAACAGGTATCATTCAGAAATGGCACTGGTGGCTTTACCAGAGGAATCCAACCTTCTAATATTGCCTTTGGCAATATGTGGCCTCTGTGTGAGTACAGGCAAAGGCTGTGGAGTTTAATTTCAGACTAATCCAGCATCAGGCAGGAGCACCAGCAATGCTAGGTCAGCACTTCCACCAGGACTGGTGCAACTTGCTATAACTCATTCCTTCTGGGCTCTTTTTTAAAGTGCCATCTGGGACTGTGCTGCTAAGCTGTCCTCCGAAAAACAACACTGTTAATAATAATAACAATATTCAGGTCTTACATAGCATTTTTCACCTTTAGATCTCGAAGTGATTTACTATGGAAGGCTTTGGAGGGCTTTAAGAACAGATTATACAGACATCTGTCAGGAATAAACCAGATTTCCTGACCCTGCCACAAAGCAGGGGAATAGTTCGATGTTCTTTCTAACCCAGAATTTCTATGATTATCCCCATTTTGTACAAAGATGACTTTGACTCATGGAGTAACAATATGACCTCAGTGGATCATGCAGCTACTGCTTTGAAGCCTCTGTGGAAGCCCAAGACATTATAAATTTTAAAAGAAAAGAATTGAAGCTCCCCCCATCCTAATACTGTAACCAACAGCCATGGGTGGTCTCTGTGGAAATGCACCAATATACTTCAGGGTGGTTACAACAGTTTTTACATAGCATTTCCAGTGATAGGAAATTGTATGCTGTTTTGAAACCTTTAAGAAGGCCATAACTAATTGGCAAAGGTAGGATTCATCCTTCAAAATGGAGATGATCAAGTAGCCCTCCTCCATAAAGAGGAGGGGGAGCAAGTAACTAGACTAGACACTTTTGATTTTGGTAGCTGATGTTAGATGAGACATTCCAGCCAGTCTGGAAAGAGGGAGCAGGATATTCTCATGGTTTCTGTGCAGAAAGAGAGCTCCCATAAGCACATCTCAAAGGGCTCATTTCAAAGTCAGGCTTAAATGCCTCTGAAGCAACACTTTCTCTGCATCTTCACAAGTATCAGGACAGACAAAAACTGCTGTCACAGAAATTAATCAGCCAAGGAGTTAAAGAATTCACCCTTGTGATGGCAGAGTGAAGACCATGACAGCAGCAGGGAGACCCTGATGGTCTTCAGCTGCAACTGGGATAAAAGAACCAGATCTCAGAGCAATCCAGAAAGACACAACTTCCATGTGAGGGGCAGCTGGGCTGACCTTTAGCTGCTGAGAAATGGATCTCCTAAATGCAGTACAGTAAAGAGGCAGGTGTCAGATTTTCATACATTCTTACACAAAATTCTGTTGCAGTTTTTCTTCCTATTTCGTAACCAACAACTTAACTCTTTTGCTTAACTACAGCTAAACTTGACTTTGGTTTAAGTTTATCTGATATCTCAAGTAGTCTCAAGTACATGGCACGGTCACTGAACCTCCTTAGGAGCAAGAGATCGAAGCACATTGGAGGTCCAAACCCACCCTGTGGATACCCCAACGCAATACATGTTTTGTGGGACTCAGGGAATGGAATTTCTTCACAAACATCAGTCTAAGAAGCAAAAATCAGCAAGTGCCAAGAAAAAGAGGAGCCATCTTCAAGCCAGGCACGATTTCGTGTTATTTTGCAAGGGGGACAGACAAGTGAAGAAAAATGAGAACATTCTGAACTTCAGGAATAAACTCTTCATTGTCACAGTTCATGGCTAGAGTTTAGTCATTAGGAATGTACTTTCTTACCTGTATTCATAGAGCAGCACCTAAAAGGCCCCTGGAAAACACAAACAGCAGCACAGACCTTAGCTGAGCACCTCCTCCTTGCAGATGCTACAATTTTCAGAATGATTATATGAATTATAAATTGATATTTAATTTTTTAACTTATGAGTACTTTTATGCATTTTTAATTTTTTTAGTCAAATTTGCTATGCTTTTTTTCCCTTGTTCTCTCCTTAAAGGGAATATAAGTCCAAGAAACTTCAACCTCTTCCATTACTGCAGACCCTTTCAGTTTCAGAAAAGTTTCTGATTAAAACATTCAATGCTTGGTAAATATTTAGCTTGGTCTTTTTTTTTTTTTTCCGGGAAAAATCTTGATTTGTGATAAAAACTCACCTTTTTTTTTTTTTTTGAAATCACGTTTTGGTGGAAAATTTTGACCACCTGCGGAAATGAAATCTGTGAACAGCATGTAATTTAGGAGTCGGATGAAGATAAATTCAATGGACTGATTTTTAGTTTCTCATGTTTCGGTGTGAGGCAGGAATCCAGGTTCCACCATGCCAGCACGGCCGCAGGGTTGGATGCTAATCAAAGCAGTTGCTTTCGGGGCTCTCACGAGATCAAGCTTTACTCAGCAAGAGCTCGACGTCTTTGGAGGGAGCAGCAAGGCCACAGGAACAGCATCATGTCAGCATCGACCCCAAGGAAAACCATGAATATGGAGGGACTTAAGAATTTTAAGAAACGGTGAATGCAAAACTAGTCCTGAGTTTCCCCACGGATGCAGGAAAAAGATGTTCAGGCGTAGTTTAAAGTTTTATACCAGTTCAAATTTTTTTTAAAATCCACGTGAACTTGTTCACTCATCACCCTGAATAAAAAAGGGCAAATTTTCTCCAGTCCATGAAGCTATTCTTGGCCACTGCGAGCTAAAAAGCAGGGAGGGCAGTTTAAAGGGGGCAAATACAATTAATGTTCCCGCTTTTGCCATATTTCTGGGCCCAGGGGACAAATCAGGAAACTTTATGTCAGCAGGAATGTGAACAATAAAGGCAAAGTGGGTTGCATGTTAGAAAACCGTTTCACTCCCTTTTTTTATATTTTTTATTTTATTTTTTTGCCCAGCAGTATGATGTGTTAACAATTTTGTTGGTTTAACAGTTCACACTTCCAGCACATTTATCCATTGGCACATGGGGGTTTTATGCATTTAACAGTTTTCTTCATTAAAGTGGGTTCCACTGTGTCTTAAAAATTGTTTTCCTTAGACTACGTGTTTGTTATTTTATATGGTGTGACTGAAAAGCAGGCCAAAATTTTAGCCTTGGAAAATGCGCGCTGCAGAGAGGAGCCCGGTGCAGGCAGCAGGATTAGCCTCCCTCAAAGCCCAGCACATATTCTTTTGAGAACTGCTGATTGCACTTTGAAGCTTTCTTCTCTAATTGCTGGGAGATTCTTAATTTGTCCTGAGCTTGGGAAAACGAATTGCAGATGTACGTGCCGCAATCAAAACCCACTCCGCACGGGATTTTTTCACTCTGTCATCGAGATGGCCTTCATCCCCTTCCTCAGCGCCATCAAACCACCTGTTTTTTTACAAAAACAGTGCCAGCATTTTGATTTCAAGCTCTATTTCATTCCAACTCCTAACATTCTGTGATTTTTTGTTTTAATTTTATTTTATTTTGAAGGGACAGCAGGAGCTGGGGGAAGGGAGAGGGCGGCTGTTATTTCTACAGAAGCAGAACTGCTTCTTAGAGGCGTAAGAGACACCCAGGTGTTTTCATAGTGAGCCCTGTGCAGGGCCCTTTTGGAGCTGAACTCGATTCCTGTTTGCCAAACTACACTTTCAAGAGGTGTCAGATATCCAGAACCTGTTTCAAATGCCAAGCCAAGCAAAGGGTGGGTGTGGGGGTGGAGGGGAGGGAACAAGGGGAGGGAGGAGGGGAGAAGTGGGACATGGGGAAAAAGGAAAAGGGGAAAATGTTCCTCCTGGAAGAAAAAGGTTGTTGTTCCAAGTTGGCTGCTTCTTTTTAAAATAATTAGTTAAGCAGTGCATAAAAACAGGTAAGTCTGCTCTACATTGCTCATAGCCTTGGCAGACCCTGTCCTTTCCCCTGCTGGAAGAATTTCTGTGAACCACTGCTGCACAGGAGAAGGGAGGGGAATTGTATCACTGTGACCTAAGGCAACCCAGCTTGTAAGGTTAACCATAATTTTTTAAACTAACATGACCTCTGTTAACCCTTCCACTCCAACCTTAAGAAAAAAGAGAGGAAGAAACACATTTACAAAAGCACTGGAAGAAGAAAAGAAGCACGATGCCTAAAGTCGTCTTCTTTCTCTCCCCTCCATCCCTCCATCCATCCCCTTCCGCTCTTTTGTCCCCATGTGTCCCCACCAGTACCTGGTGTTTACTGGGTTGTGATGCAGCATGTTTAGGGACTTTGCTTTTACTAATGAGTCATGGAATCATAAAATCAAGCCATTCTGGGAAGCCAAAAAAATTCGGTTCCATGTGTGCATTTGGGGCTTTGCAGGAATGTTCATGTCTGGATGTCTGAGTCACATGCTTTCACGGTAAACGCGATACATCCTCTTTTTAATGACACCATTGCCTTGCTTTATTTATTTTGTTTCCTTCTACTCATCCGTCTCTCCTTACTCTGCAGAAGAATGCAGGCCATTTCCTCCAGCTGGGATGCCAGGTAAACCCACCTCAGGCACCCTTTGCCCTTCCCTCTTCTATAGCTGTCTTAAATGAAGTAACCAAAGCTAATGCCAGCACGGCCCTGGGCCAGCTGCAGGTGGCATGGGGCCATGGTATATGGTGTAGTCAGCTTTTGTGTCAACATTTGGATGCTGAGTTCATCTTAACCAGAATGTGCCAAGCTCAAAGGAATCTGAGTCTGCCTCAGAAAATGCATATGCAGTATGCAGCCCACACAAAGACACTGGCTCAGGGAAGGAACTTACTTATTTCTGGGTCTCAAAATTTTCCTTATGGCTTACTCCCACCTACATTCATTTCTGGTCACTCACAGACAGATGTGGGACAGGGAAAAAAGATGTATCTACTATATGCAGAGACCTGACCTCATCTCCCACCAATGAACAAGCTACAAATACTCCCTAACTACTCTTGAATATCTACTTCTGTTCCCTACCAGTTCACATGGTAGACAGAAACCTCTGATTTTATATCAGAGACTTTTATTTTTTACTTTTGATTTTATGTCAGGGACTGCAGTTATACTAATCTTAAAAGTCTTTTCTTTGAGAGGCTTCCTTCCTTGCTTAAACAAGCATAAACAAACGCTCCTGCTTCTACATTTATAATTATTAAGCATGGAAAATCTACCAATTAAGCAAAATTAATGTGAAAAATAGGGAACAAGAGGCCAGATTCTCAAGTGGTATGACCTGGCAGACGTTCAAGACTTCATTGGAAAAATAGGCCTGAACTACCATTCTTCTAATATGTAGTCCAGCCCTCCATCCAAGAATGAGCTCATGTCCAATTAATTGTTTATATACTTATATATTTGCAGTCCTGTTTGGGTGCTGTGAGCATGGGAAACACTAGCTCTACCACAGACTGCTCACCAGCAGATGTGCTGAGCTTGGCTTTCCCTAAACCCACTGTTTGGGCAACATTTATATAGCACAGTGTAAAATGGCTACTGTAGCTGTCTGTTGTGCATGATAGTCCTTCCTAAATGGTCCCTATAGTCCATGAGAAAACAGACACCTTACTTGCAAGATTGAAGATGAGCATTTAGTTTCAGTCCCTGTCCCAGATGGTGCTTTCTGGAAGTAACTCCATCTACACTAGGTAACAGGGAGACCTTGTGAAGGCTTTTAATCAATTTAAACGTATTTCCCATGCCTAGTAACTATTGTCAGTGATAAAAGAAGGGATTGCACATCTGAGAGTCTGCTCTTCATCCTGCAAGTTGTGCTAGAAATAGCAATGATCTCAGAGAAAGGACTGGGGTTTAGGTGTCATCTCAGTATCTCAAGGTATGAGGACCCATGGGCTTCAAGGAAAGGAGGTGGATTGTAAAATCCCTGTAAACATCTTCACTATGCTTCTTCTACTGGATGACTGAATTATTTTAAAGCCACTGTAGCTAGACATAGAACAGCCACTGGGAGAAGGTTTAGGCCTTTGCCAAGTCTTCAGCTCTGTTTTAGGAATCACCTGGGTGAGTAATAATTGTCCTAAACACTGCTGAGACTCTCCTAGCAGTTTAGCAGTACAACCAGTCAAGCCTTAGTAAAAAGGACCAGACCTTAATACAGAAGCAGCATATCAGGCCACAGCTAAAATATCACACCAGGCCCCACTGGACCACCTTGTAAAGCAGTTCTGAGGATGAAGGTCCAGCCTTCTCATCTGTACTTGCATGTCAACAACTCTTTCCAATTGTCCATGTGCTTATGACTTAATTGTATGTTTTCTGGAAGATAAGAAAACAAAACATCATAGACTCATTTCCTAAACTAAGCAAAGAGGAAGAGAAACTGCAAACTTGTCTCATGCTGAGGACTCCAGTTCCTCTAAAAAGGCATCACTGACAAATGTGTATTTGTGCAAGTTTTTGTATTCCCACCCTTCCTCCAACCTGCTTTTTCCTATGCTAAAGCTGTTTGGAAAATACTGTAATTCTGACTGTCCACAAATATTTAGTGTCTCCAAGTTTGAGTGAACCTCTGCTGCTTTTACAAATTTACTTTGAGTTGAAGAAAAATAAACAAACTAACTAGTAACTTTTTTCTACTTCATTCCAGTAGCTGACGTCTAAGATTCACTCACAATGTTAATTTAAGGTGGTCTTCTGTGATGGGGAGCTGACTTCAGTATCTTAACTGATGATAAACCACAAGGCATCTCCGAGGCATCTATGTTAAAACAGAAAAAACGTGCTTCAGGACATCTAACATTATTTTTTTTTTTTTTCTTCCCAGACACTACTCACATTCTTATCCCATAGTTTGTAGGCTCCGTAGCTTGGGTACATATGTTCTATCACAGAAAATTTGCATGTAATTGCTTGTGCCAAGAAAAGGGTGGAAAGATGAGATCAGAACTTGCTGTCAGATTCACATTTCTGGGCCACGTTCCCTACCACACTGTCTTCTGCCTTCTTTCTCCTAAAATTCACTTTCAAGCTTTGTACTATTTTGTCTTGAGAAGGTTCTTTCAGCCAGGATGGAAAGCAGTACATCGAAGATATTCATCTGGTCTTAAAACTATTCCTGTAATGAAAAAAATCTTTTTTCTCCCTGACCTTGAGCACCTTGAGATTACATCAGTCACAAGAAAAATGAGGAAAATCTTTGTCATCTTTCCTCATTCTCTTTTTTTTTTTCTTTTACTTTTCTGACTGAAGAGATGGAGGCCTGATGACTTAGGTGAAACATCCAGTATGAATGGGAGAATGTTGCGATTCTCATGCTTACTACTCAGTCTCCACATTGAGAAGTAAAGACTAGTGTAATTTGTTCCAGGGCTTGATTTGGATTGGTACAGCATGTACGCATTTTATTATTTCTTTTATTCACTATGAGGACATAAAATAAAATTTGTGTAACCTTAAAAATACCTGAAATGTTAAATATTCAAAGCTTTAAGAGATTTTTCTGTAGCTGCTGAAATTATTTTAAATTCTTGATACAATTTTGATTGGCCTCCTGCAGTCCTCGCAGAAGCAGGCCACAGATACCAATAACCAGGCATCTCAAAGAGTGGTCTGCTTTGGGACAGGTTCTAATTGGACCCAGTTTCTTCCCTCTCTCCACAGGAACATAGCAGTCAGGGCCTTAAAGTAGTTTAATATTAATGAAATAGTTGGACACTAGTGTGATGGATACCATAGAATCATAGAATTATAGAAAGATTTGGCCTGGAAGGTACCAGAGATCATCAAGTTCCAACCACCCTGCCATGGGCAGGGACAACTCTCACTAGACCAGGCTACTCAAGGCCCCGTCCAACCTGGCCTTGAACATCTCCAGGGAGGGAGCAGCCACCACTTCCCTGGGCAACCTGACCCAGTGACTCACCACCCTCAGAATAAAGAATTTCTTTCTAATATCGAATTTAA
>VXBZ01003324.1:120266-146357 GCA_013399135.1 Heliornis fulica
GGTCTGCCAGTACCTCAAGGGGGTCTACAAGAAAGATGGGGAGAGGCTGATCAGTAGCGCCTGTTGTGATAGGACAAGGGGTAATGGTTTTAAAATTGAGGGAGGTAGATTTAGATTAGATATTAGAAAAAAGTTCTTTACTGTAAGAGTTGTGGAGCACTGGAACAGGTTGCCCAGAGAGGTGGTGGATGCCCCATCCCTGGAGATGTTCAAGGCCAGGTTGGATGAGGCCCTGAGCAACCTGATCTAGTTGGGGGTGTCCCTGCTTGTTGCAGAGGGGTTGGACTGGATGACCTCTGGGAGTCCCTTCCAACTCTAGCTATTCTATGATTCTATGATTTTATGATTTTATGATTCCTGACTGAACAAGCCCAGCTCTCTCAGCCTGTCTTCACACGAGAAATGCTCCAGTCCTCTAATGATCTTCATGACCCTCCTCTGAATCCATTACAACAGTTCTATGTCCTTCCTATGCTAGGGCCTCCAGAAATGGATACTGAATAAATGGAAAGGACTACAAGAGTATGAAATATTCACCCTGACCCTGAAATAAATAAAATATGATGTATGGAAGCCAATTCATTTTGACAACTGAAACACACAGAATAGTTCAAGGGAAGTTATAATCGTTACATTCCTTCTATAACACCAAGTACAGAGTCTTCTACTGACCCCATCAGACTTCTTCACACCAGTCACCTTCACCATTTCTGGTTGGCACTGTTATCTGAAAGCTTGGAGCTCTATCCCACTGTACTTCACAGAACTCTAAGTCCTTCAAAACCTCCTTCTAGTCTCTTTCTTCATTTTGTTGGCAGGATCCTCACCATCAAGTTAAGGTGAATTACTTTGCAGCTGCTTCCTACCCCTGTGCTCTGTATGATACTAGGATGGTGAAAATTTAAAGTATAGTAATTCTAACCTTTCAGCTCTTCCACATGTCACTGAAATGGACTCCATATGGGAGGTGCAAGTGGTGGGAAAATCATGGTCATATGCTGTAGCTCTGAGATGGATTGTAGTCAATACAACTCTAATAAGCTTCTACTGAACAGCTGATCAGACCCTAAATGAGATTTTCAGAGACATTTGACAAACTTGGATGGATTTTCACCAGAACTGCCAAAGCCAAAGTCTGACTTCAGGGCATCCCACTCTTCCCATTCCAAATATTTTCTCCACAGACCAAGCCTGCTACATGTTCAACACAATAGCTATTTAGACTTTTTTTTTTTTTCAAGACCGCATATCAATGTCTTTTCCTTCTGACATTAAGAATAATTTTGGCTAAATTTTTGCAAAACAGCTCTGTTTATGAAGAGAAAACAGTGATGCTATACATCAACTAAGAGCAGGGTGTTGTGTTAGAGCATGTCAATCAAACCGACCTCATTGGCTGATATTTTCATTTCAGTTTGGTTCTGTTCATACTTCATATTTCCGGACCATGATGTTTAATTTTAAATTTGAAATTCATCCACAAACACAAAAAAGGTTGAGGTCACGTGTAAAACCGGTGCGTGGAAGACGGCCAGCTGGGAGCTGTGAAGCAGACGTTCTAGGTGACATTGATTGACATTCAGCAGTCAATCCAAGTCTGTGTGTCCACCTGTAGTAAGGAGAACATGTATTATTCCCTCTATTTCACATATGCTTTTTCTTTTGAAATTCTCTTGAAATTGTCTCTTTCAGTGTGTTGCTCTATGAATCCAGAGCATTTCCAATCCCATCTGAGTTCCCTGTATGCAGCTGTTAAAGAACTGCGATTAATAAAAATTCCCGCTGAATTAAGTGGTGGCAGGAGGAAGCAGCCCCTATGAAAAAGTAATGAAAATCAAAGTCTGATTCATCAGAATGGAACTCCAATTTATGAAAAATGTGAAGGACATTAATCCCCTGCACGGGAAAGGCAATTGGCAAAACCAAACAGTTTCTGCTCCCATACAGCAGAAGCAAAGAAATAAATCTGCATACCCACTAATGGGATTCCTCTGAATGAACTTGAGCCCAACAGTAGCATATAGGCAGAAGCCTACATCCAAAAATAGAAACCTCTTGGAATCCACAGTTCATCTGGACAGGATTAGAGAAACACTCCCTGAACATTTAGTGAGTGACATGTCAGAAAAGAATTGAACCAATTTACAGCAGTCCTGGAACGTCCCAAACACAGTAGCTCTGAAAACAATGGAATAAAGAAAGAATTAATTGTCCACTGCAGCATAAAGTAACTATTTCAGGCAACAATATCAGTGACATGAATGACTGCAACACTATCTTTGGGTAGTTCTGAAGACTGTTAATAACAGTGGCTGGCCCATGGGGTACAATGCTGAAATTGTACCCAACTGAATTTTTTTTCCACTGATTTCATAGTTTCAGGGGAGATTAGTCAGATTTGCTTCTGATTTGTTTTTGGTCCCCCTGAAGAAGAACAATGCATAACATGTTGACAGTGAGGTTTGCTGTGGGGAAATTAGTTTTTTCTTTCAGTGGGGTAGCTGGAGGGAAGAGAGAATTGTCAATTCAGATGAGTAGCTTGAGTCAAAAAGCTCCTGAAAAAGCAACTCAGATATGTTGGGGGCAAGATTTAAACACTGAGATAGATAGAAAAACCCCCAAAAAACCAAAAACAGAGCCTGCAAAGAATCATAGACTTTGCTGTCTTCCAAGGCATAATGCAAGCTTGCTGCCCAAACCCCATGAAATAAGCTCTTCTCCCCATCAAGGGAGAGAAGTGTCCAGGAGAAAGACAAGCATCAACAGCATTGCTTTTGAAGGAAACAAAACACACAGGAGCCATGTTAGCAGCAATCAGGCCACTGGAAATGACCGTGATATAAATGCTTGTAAAGGACAAATGAAAATGTCTGGTATGGACTTGATCTCAAGCAGGAAAAATATGTTCCAGATCACATCAAGTGGCCAAGTTGGGGTCTTAAGCCTCTGCTTTGTGTTAGGTTGTCTCTTGCTGGACACTAGGTCCCACCAAAGGTGCTCTAGCATTCCTTTTCTCAACTGGACAGAAAAGAAAATGAAAGGCTGAGGCCAGGACAAGGAGATCACTCACCAATTGCCATCACAGGCAAAAGAGGCTCAACTAAGGAAAAAAATTTAATTTATTATCAGTCACACAGAGTAATTAAGATCAACCAGAGACTTTTAAAGGGGGTAAAATTAATTTAATTAGTAAAAGGGGTAAGGGCTGCCACATTTCAGATGTGAAATGTGGCAGATTCAGAAAGAAAACTGAAGTGTAAGGCAGCACTGTGTAAGAGCCTCCACTTTAGAACTGGGGTTTGGATCCAGGAACCTGCAATTGCAGTAACAACCTTTCCAACTTGGACCTACTAGACTGCAAAATGTCATAACTAATGTCATGAGAGTTTTCCTCAAACAAAAACAATCCTTCCTTAGGAAAAGAGGCTCACTGAGACATGCTGAGTCATTGTCTGTTTCTCTATCTGACAATCTGCACACCGATTTTTTTTTTTTTACACTTTCAACCAAACTTTACAGCAAATTAAAGGTCTCAGGTGCATTACAATCTTGTAATTTTTTTAAAAAAATAGAAATAGGTAGCTAAATGGAGATGGAAAGGTCTCTTCACTCTCACATTGAAAGCTCAGCTTTTACTGAGACTCCATGTAGTGGATGGTAGCTAAAGGTGTGACATATGCACAAAGTCTTCAGACAGCACTCATAACCTAGAAGATATTCGAAAACCTACATCCCACATCACTGGTTTATTGCAGTATGAATTCTCTGATGTCTAATGTAGGATTAGTTCACATGCTATTGAGTTTAAAGTCAACATGAGATAGAAACCCTTTGGAAACCAGGCTTAACCAGTCTAGGTTCTTGCAGAGTGACTAGTCTCAGTACAAGTAATCGGATAATAGATCCAGGCTATTGTTCCTAGAAGGTTAAGGGAAATTCAAATAAAGTTCATCTAGTATACAATAGATAGGATTAACATCTTGAAATCAAGCAAGATGCTTTTCAAGAATAGGTGTTTCAATTACTGAACTCGATTACGAAGGTAAATGCCACAGATTGTCTTATACTTATTGAACCAAATACCCTCAAAATATACAAATACAATTATAAAGTTAACATAGTTCTACTGAATCACTGTGAGATTTTTAAGACATATATAAGTCTCTGATAAATCAGATAAAGCAGGCAGAGCAAACACAAAAGATCATTACAAACACATTGCAGCTTTAAGTAATGCTTCCTCCCTAGCATAAATAACAGGACACTAGATATCCATACAAAAGGCTTGGTGCATTATTTCTCCCATGGAAGAAAGGCAGTCACCTCAGGGTTTAATTATGCATAATGTTATTTGACTAACAGTTGAAATATTTTGAAGTATAATTTTTCTATGCAAAACTTTCAAGAGAGATGTTTTTATCTTCTTATTCTTTGTAGTCAGCTTAGAAGTCAGACTGGGAAAAATATAACCTTCAGCAGATACTTCAGAATTGATATAAATGGATTATTTGCTACAGTTTTGCTACATGCCCGAAGATCTTCCATGATTAGTGGATAATCCCTCAGATGTACACTGTATGGGAAAGGTATCCATCTTGTCAGAAAAACCCTACTCTGGTATTGATTTTGAGGGGGAGATTTAGTTTCCCAATAACAAATATATCTGTTAGTACCCCAGTCCCAACAATGTTCAGCTGACCAGTCCCTACAATGCTTAGCTCGCAAAATATGATTTTTTTTGCCAAAAAATGGCAGACCGGAGATGGTGTCATCTTGGAACTTTCCATGTAGCCTCTGCTCAGAGTCACATGAGCAACTGTTTGTTTTAAGATGAATCATGTAATGTTTTTACAATTTCTGACACTTGAAAATATTTTGTTTCCGCCTGGCAGTGTAGTCAGCCACTTACTATTATTAAACGCCGTGCTGTGTTATTCCCCCTTTTGGGTGATGATCTCAACAGAGCCCTTACTGACCCCAGCTTTACACTCTCAGATCTTGCATAGATGTTACTGGTACATCTCCCATTTGTAATATCCATGGTTACCAGCTGCAGTTGGAAGTCTATGATAATATGTTGGATTTACTTGTCCTCTCTTGCCGATTCCAGCCTTGTGGTTTATGGGTTGCCTTTGTGGTTTGCTAAAGGTCAGGCCCTGAATGACTCTAAATTTTCTTAAGTGGAATTCAAACACCACAGATGAGTATGTGTTCAACGTAGTTGTCTTGGGTGGTATGGATTCAGAGCTGGTTACTTGTGCTCAGCATTGAAGCTTCTCCTCTTCTTGGGAGCAATGATCAGGCATAGTTGTCCCAACCTCTCAGTGCACTGCCATCTACCATCTTTTGTTCAGACCCCTACTATTTAAAAAAAATCAGGTTCTTGCTAGTCCCCAGGTTGCATTTTGAATTGCATGCCCCCAACCCCCGCCACTTCCCCAATGTGATGCCAAAGATGCTGATCCCTACCTCTGGCTTGGCTCAATAACTAATTCTTGCTCTTTTTTTGTCTGGCTTGCAGGCAGAGACTGCATCAGCCATAAGTCAAAATTGTGAACAGATGACTAGATTACTTACTTGAACTGTACTCAATCATTACATCACCCTTGTACTGAAAATCACAGCACTGGCTCCCCATATGATTTTGCATCCACTTTAGGGTTTGGCTCCAGAGCTACTGGACTTACTCACTTGCTCCAGCTAACCTAAAGGAGTTGTTTATGCCTCGTGGACATCCTCAGACTCTGAGATCAGTCAGTGCCGATTTATTGATCATTCCAACAGACTGACTAAAAACTGCTGGTGTTGAAGCCTTAGCTCCTCCAAAAGTATTTTGTGGAAATCCCTGCAAATTTCTTCCAAGGAAGGGGAGGTGAGGGAAGGTAGGGGGGAAATAAATCTGTTAAACAGTCCAAACACAAAGAGAAAACATTTTCTTTAAGCTGACAACAGCCTGGCCCCAGCAAAGGCAGACCTCAGATTTGGTTTTCACTTTCATTTGTGAAACCCTTTAGGTGTCATCTTTGCATTCAGAAATTTCCCTGACTCAGGCTTAGCTCTGCCTGACAGACGGTGTGCAGATAAGAGTGGTGAGGAGCTGCAGGAGTGTGGCAGGCAAGTCAGCATACCCACCCATGGGAGGTGATCCCCTGGGATGCCTGATGTGGGTCCTGGCTCCCTATGACAGCTAGCCCCAGGCTGGGATGCTCAGAGCCTCTCGACACCTCCTGCGCAGCCAAGAGTTCGTGCTGGGTAGTTTCTGCAGTGATCAAAACTCTGTCAGAGGTACTGACCTTTCCTCACAGCAGAGCCAGCACCAGCTGACTTAATTTGTCCCTCTGTCCATCAGCAGCTTTTCCACTGCTTTTCACCACATGGTTGTCAGAGCATTGGCCATGATCCTCGTCTGCCCTTCTCACCCTTGTGATGACGTTTGGAAGTGGAACCTGAGCTATACCGAGAACAAGTTTCCTCTCCCTTGGCAAAATAAAAAACCCACACCTCAGGACAAGCTCAAGGTCATACAAACCATGTGTCAGGGAACCAGCAAGGGCTTTCCAGCACTGCCATCCATGCACAGCCATCCCTGCTGCAATGACGGAGCACTGCTGCCCACTTGATATTGGGTGAAATTTTCCTATGAAATGCCATGAGTTAGCAGCTTTGGTCTCATTTCAAAAGAAGAAATGTCCACATAATGAAAGCCAGCATTTATGACTAATTGGCCTCTCGCTAAGCAGGCTCGCCAGCGGGGTCGAGGTCTGCATGTGCAGGCATGGAGAAAGAGACAGTTTCTCTGTCCACAAGTCAGACCAGGTCAGGCCAGCAGGTCAGTGTCTCATATGGTCATTGCCACACACCATAAATCTGACAGCTAAGGGCCAGTAAGTTCAATAGAATAAAATTAATGGAGAAGGGAATTAAAAGGGAATTAAAAGGGAAGGGGGGAAGAGGGGAAGGAGGGAAGGAAGGAGGGAAGGAANGAACAGAAAGCTTTGAAAGGCAGATCTGAAAAATTTCCCAAACCTTTTATTTCCAGATTCTCACCCCAGAGAGGTGTCTTTCAGCTTTGTAGGTACAGTCGATATTTTATCTTAAAAAAAATTACAAAAAGTACTTCCAAACACTGTCAAATTCAGGAAAGGACACGGGCATTGTGAAGAAAAAATTCCTTGCTGACCATGAGTAAAAAATTCAGGCCAAACAGAGATTTCCTCTTGCAGTTGGGTGGTACTATCCTATATATTAGATGTAAAAGGATGAACCAAGTGTACCTCCCAAGATGAAAACAGTTGCAAAGGGAAAAATGTATTTGAGGGCACTTCGACCACACAAATGCCCAGTAACCTTCTCTCCTGATCCCTGTGAGCAACATATGGCTGACAGCCATGGGACATATACCCAAACATCAGAGAGGTAGGGGAGAGGCCCCTGGCAGCAGTTCACAGGCAGAGGATGGTGGTGTCTTCCTAGCCATCATCTCACCCCCCCTGGGGACAAGGCTTGGTTTGTTCCTCGGTGGGGTCAGCAGCCTGAGCAGCCCACCCTTTGCTTTGTTTCTTTCCAGGTGAGGGTTTGGGGATTCACAGCGCTGTACACCAGCATGGTGCAGCTTTGGCACAAGCTGTGTGTGTCTCTGGATCTGCAGGTTGTCCCCCCCTCTATTAGCTCTTCCCTCTTCTAAACACTGCCACGTGTATTTTCATATTCTCCCTTGAAGCTTTTATAATGTGGCTATGGTGAAGCTTCAGGAATGGCTCCATAAGCTCAAGATGTCACACAATAAACGCCAAATGTTATAATCAAATGCACCTCATAGACACATGCCAGATTGGAAGAGGTGCCTAACTTGAGGGAGGGCCCCCAAACATGCTCTAGACTTGTTTGGCTACAAGGCTCCCACACTGCTTCACACAAACCCTGGCAAAAACTGTAAAACTATCTCAGCTCATCCAGGGAAAGGCAGGTTTCAAGTTAACTGCTCGGGGCTTGCTGTGAGCGTTCATGTGATCCCCAGCCCATCCAGATGTAGCTCAGTTCATTCCTACCCTACAGATGGCCATGGCAATCCACTCCCTGTCATGTGTAATGAAGGGCAGGAAGGAGAGAGGGATTTTGACATGTTTAAATATTATTCAAAACAAAGAAATTGCTCAAAAGCCAGGGATGCATTTAAATAAATTAAAGCTGCCAGCAAAATCCCGTATTTGTTACAGTTCATTCCATTTCATCCTCAGAGTCATCCTTCTGCAAAACATGGCAGCTCCAGTAGTTTGGTGTCCAGATGTTCCCCGTCATACGCTCTGCACTGCATCATGCTTTTTTTTCCTTGATGTGACTCCTTAAAAACAGTGAACTCGGATTCCAGGACAACCTGAGTACACTTTTCCATAATGAGGGGCGATTGAAAAAATACGGTTGTTGACTTGGCCAGTGAGACACGGGCTTTTTTGTTCTTCTCTTCCTCACTCTCCCTCTCTTTTTTAATTCTCCAGCTGGCTGGTAATCCAGCATCATCAACATCTTTTTGCATTTTATTCCTTAAGCCATTCATATTATACACATTCCAGTTTTTAAAATACAGATTTTAGGAGTGATTTGATGTGGCTTGGAATAGTGACATGCTTACACATTTATAAAATATTCATTAACTTGGGGGAGGAAAAGAGAAGATTGCATCTTTTATTTTCTTTCTTTCTTTCTTTCCCTTCCCTTTTCTTCATTTCCAGCATATGAAATTATTTGCCGGTCATTTAGGAACCACAATGTCAAAATGTGGTTGCCCCATAGGGAGGAAAAAACACAGTTCATCCTTGCAGTTTTCAAGTCAGTTGTTAAGAAGTAGCTTTGGCAAAGCAAAAACCAAATTGATCTCTAAGCCGTGATGTTTAAAGGCAATATTAGCAGTTCTGCTCACTGTTATTGAGAACACCTCTTCCCACAGACCTTAAATCTGCCAAATATTAACCAAAAGATGATGCAGTACAGCGCCTTTGTTCCAACCTTGTGAAATCCCAGCCTCTAAGCTACGACTGCCAATTACTCCTGTCTCCAGGCTCAGTCATTCTTGGACCTCTGATGAGATCAGCAAAAAAAACGCCAATTTGGAACCCTTCTCAGGAACACTGAAGTATCTAATTCATCTAAGCTATAAGGCAATAACTTGGTGTCCAATCCACAGAGGGATTCAAATGGCTAAACTCTCACTGAACTCAGCTGGAGTTTAGGCACCTAAAGGGGAGATCTGTAACACAGAAGACAGTGAGAAGGTCCTATGCTCCTATATAAAACTTCTGCAGAACTTTTGTTTCTAGTGTCATACGACAGAATGTCACAGAATCACAGAATGTCAGGAGTTGGAATGGACCTCAAAAGATCATCTAGTCCTAGTCCAACCCCCCTGCCCAAGCAGGATCACTGAGATTAGGTCACACAGGAATGTATCCAGGATGGTTTTGTATGTGTCCAGAAGAGACTCCACAACCACTCTGCTAAATCCCTCTAGCATCCATCCTCTTGTGCTAAATTGTGCCTTCTATGCAAATATGACAAAATAGCACTTAACCTTTTTTTTTTTTTGTTTTGTGGTGCAATGCGACTTTACAAACTGGCTACTATTTAATTTGAGACAAAAAAACAGTTCTACTTAGAAGCCAAAAATACTAGTACTGCTCAAACTATTTCTAGGTCTCTTGAACATTCTAACCTAGCTAAGATATCCCTTCAGTGTGGGCCCATTGTCAGAATCATTGATGAAACCCCCATTCCAAGTTCTTGGTTTCCATGTAAAAGCTTTTAGCAGCTTATCTTATTACCACTACATTAAGATCTATTCTCTCATCACTTCACACAAAGTAAGTATAAATTACTCCTCCCCACAGCAGAGGAAATTGCTCTGGAAACAATGAGTGATGAGCCTTCTGCTGGTTTCTTGATATGAATACTTTCTTTATTTACATGGTAATACTGTATTCAGAAAAAAAAGCTCTAAATTCCAGATTTTGTCCTCCAGAAATATACAAATCTGACAAATATTTTTAATGAAGAGTATTTTGTTTTTCTACAACATAATTGCAAATCCCATAAGAGATTCGTATTTCTATCCAGAGTTATATGAAAAGACAAAGACTATCTCTTACGACAAAAAGGCAATGCCATCTGACTTTTCCTGTTATCTGGTCTCTTTTATCGGATTTCCTCTGTTCTCAACATGTCATGGCACTGAATTAAAAAAAGCTGTGAAGTAGAAATTCAACCTCACCTCATTTTGATACCTTGCTGTCTTCAAGTCTGGGGTATAAGCTTGTAAGGAAGGGAGTTAAATCTGACTGTTGTCTCTGTGACATGAATTTCATGCCAACATGAACTCAGAAGGTGAGGGAGACCATCACAATTAATAAAATATTAAAGCCCATGTTTTAGTCAAGACCTCAGGATCTCTAGATCTTCAACAAGACTTTAGTGAATACTTAAAGTTCTATTGCTAATAATACAGTATAAGTCAAATGTTCATGTTTTTCCTGCCTGTCAAAATCAAAGGATGAAATATTACATAGCCCTGCAAGAGCTGGAACTTTCCAGATTTCCGAACCTATATTTTATGTAAAGATCTGATCTACAAGAGTTTTTCTTTAAAGTGACAGGGATATTGCATAAAATACAACTTGCAGTCAAGCGGTATTAAAGCTGAAAAAAAGAACACAGAAGACTCCTGAAGTCTTGTCCTTTTTGTTTGCACACAAGACAGGATTTTCAGCAACCAATTAGCACCAAAATGTACAGTTTAATATACAGTGCTAATTTGAATACCTGCCATTCACTACCTTTGAGCCTTCCGGTCTACAGGGCACAGTCCACTGATTTGCTTTCAGCAAGGATCCATGGCTGTCTCACGCCTGTCTTAGACTGTTCACAAGGTGACAGTCTAACACCATAAGATTTTAATCTTTGTACTATCAAAAATGTGGAGCTGTCGATCTTTTTTTTTCCAGCCTAAAATTGCCTTTGAGATTTTTATTTTTCAGTCCATCCACAGATGACTTTGAAGATCACATGAAAGGGAAACAGAATGGACCAACTTTGATCAGGATAATACAATGAAGCTTTTAAGAACTGTGAACTTGGCAAGTGACTCACATGCCCTGTAATAGTGGTAACTAATAAAAACTATTAATAATAATAAAGTCAGAGAGTCATATGGCCAGTCAGTGGCTCAGTGACCTCACATGCGAGCAATCATCTACTGTATTGGTATTTTAGGCTCACTGGAGTATAAAGGCTGAAAGCAGATTATCACAAGATTCTTATAATTGTTTTATGAACCCCCTGGTGAATGCAAACAAGGACTAAACAAGAGCCTTTCTTACAGAAGTTGACAATTAAAGCCTTGGCAGGCCAAACAGTAGTTTCTAGTCTTTCGGCAATGAAGTTTAATGCTCAAAGCAGATCTCTCTTTTTTTCTTTCTTTCTTTTTTTTCTTCTTCTACTTCTTCACTATTATGTCATGTTTTCTCCAGCTGGTAAACATGAGTCAGGAACAACATCTGGGAGAGGGGAGAACTGACTGCTGAGAAGCCAGTTCATTCTAAAATGGGACCTCTCCACGCACATAAATGTCAAGGAAAGATCAGCTCATGTCAGTTGATGTTACCTCTGACTTTGCAGTACAGCTGGTGCTGGAATAGCATGCAAGCAGTCACCCTCAGGCCAGCGCTGACAGCAGCCAAGTAACACCCCCAACAGCTACTTTTTCCACCTGATTACCTCAGATGTTTGCAGCTATTGGAGCCTGGGCTCTATTGTGGACCACACACCTACAGGAAAACTACCACATCCCACCCGACTTCCCTCTTTCCAAGAACAGGAGCCTGGAATTGCAGGGGGAACTGCTTATGCTTTACGATCTTCACCTTCCTCCAAGTGCTTCACTTTTCTAATATGAAAATCTGAGTCACCTGGTCTTACCTCATAACTGACCCTGCTTTGAGGCTACCTCTTGAAGGGTTCCCCAGCTGGAAGGGACTTTTTATGGCATTTTGCTTTTATGGCATTAAGCTAATTTAGCCTTGTCCTGGTTCCAGCTAGGATAGAGTTAAATTTTGTTCTAGAAGCCTGTGGAATGCCATGTTTGGGAGTTAGGATGAGAGCAGCACTGGAAACACCCTAATGTTTCTAGTTGTTGCCAAGCAGTCAAGGACTTCTCAGTTCTTCACAACAAGAAGGTGGGGGGTACCTAGGAAGCTGGGAGTGGATAGTGCCAGGACAGGTGACCCAAACTGGCCAAAGAGAGTGTTCCATGCCAAATATGTCATGCTCAGTATAAAGGGTGGTCTGTAGGGGAAGGGGACACGGCTTCAGGACATGCTGTTTTGGCAGCGATCGGGTTGTGGGATGGCTTTGAGCTGTAAGGCCTGGGGTGTGTGGTTCGGTGAGAGATCATATCCTGTATAATCATCTTTATATATTTAATTACAAAGTCCTATCATTGTTATCTCTCTACTGTCCCAGTAAACTATCCTTATCCCAACCCATGTGTTTTTTTCCCCCTTGTTGGTTTTCCTTTCTATCTTTTCACCTCCAGCATTTTAGAGAGAGTGGCTGTGTGGTATTCAGCTCTGGCTGGGGCAAAACCGTGAGAGGCCTGGATAGCCCTTTTCTCTAGCTGTGTTACTCTGGAGAACACAAAACCCACCATGACTTCCTGAATTACTCTCCTTTTCCTCCTGTAACTGCTATGCAACTTTCTTACAGTATCTTAGGAGAAATGAGTGCTTAAGCAGCATCTGAAATAGGAGAAGGTGATGCCTTTGTTATATACCCACACCAATTTAAGGATCATCTGTTTACCAGACAACAAATCTTCCTGGGTTCCCAAGGAATAGAGTCAGACCCTTCGGAAGGTTTCAGGGGAAGAGCTTGGCTTAAGGATGGTCCCTCTGCCCTTGGAGGAGTTTCCTCCCTTCATTAACTGTAGAAGCAGCATGGAAAAACCTATTGGATGTGGGAAGGAAGAAGTGGTCAGAGTCAGGAGTGGAGAAAGAAGTGACAAAATATCTGAATAAGAGGGCTGATGGAGGGAGGCTGTGGAAAGCTATGACAAGAAAAGATATGGGAGATATATAGATAAGAACCAGAGCTATGAGAGAGCAGATAGTGAGGTTGCTTATTTTCTTGAAGCAAGAGGAAAGTTTAGGAAAATATCAGGCTTCTGCTCCAGACTCTTGGATGGTGGATGACAAATTCTGGAGGAAATTTAAAGAGTAGAAACACTTGAGATAGCCTGTACTTGCTAAGCTCTCCTAGATGAAGAGGAGATCTGGGGCTCTGCATCTCCTCCTGACCCAATAAAGCTCATGTGTTAGCAGGAGCGACAGTGCAGAAAATGGAGGTGAGGACATCTCACCTAATGGGTCAGCATCTTGAGACAAAGTCCACTGGTGGACAGGAAGCATGAGAAGGAATGGGATCAACTACAGTCTACTGGGATAAAGAGACACTTCAAAACCCAGACAAACTGGGAGGAGATGACCGTGACTGGGCAGGTTTGACCTGAGGAAAGGGAGAAAAGACCATCTGGGAGAGACTGAAGTCCTGCTCTTCACGCAGGTGCTGGATTTCAAAAATATCCAGTCAAGGAAGAAGAGAAGTTTAAATTCTTGTCACTTGGACTGCTCTGTCTCCGAAGGGGCAGGTGGTGTCTATTAGAAGGGTGGAGTTGGATCTCATCAGACTCTGCTCTTTGGTTGGATTGAAAATGAGATGGATTCAGAAGCTTTTACCCCACCATGCCTGTGGCGCCCTTTGTCCTTCTTGGCAGGGGATACAACTGGCTGGCAGGGAGTCGGCAGAGAATGAACATTTAGGCATTTACCTTCCTTGTCATTAGTTTTGTAAGCAGATTTGTAACTGCTCACTCCCCAAGGAAGTGGGGAGGTGCCTCACCTCTGCTAGGTGAGGCAACCTGGGGCAGAGCTACGGGAGGAAGGTGAATGCGAAAACCTGCATGAAAACTTGCTCGTTAATCACAGGAGGTGAAGATATTGAGCTTTTCACTGAATGCTGAGTTACCAAAGCATGCTGAAAAAACTCTGCGAGGACTTAGCATGAAGCAAGTGTTGGGGCAGGAGTAAGTGAAAGAAGCACATTACAAAACTAATGAGCAGTTGTGCAGCCACCATTTCAACATGCAACATTTAAGTATTAACCATGTACCAAAAACACTGGTCACTTACACCCTTTCCCCAGCTAAGATCACTCCAAGAAGCATTCAGTTAGGCAGAGCCAAACAAAAACCTTCATTCATTACATCCCCGTAGGATGCAAACGCTTTCACAACTTGATAATCCCTTTCAGCCCCTATTAAATAAGCAACACGCTGCAGGTGGGAAGTCAGCCTGGAAAGGAGAGCCAGCCCTTTACACATTTTGCAATAAAGCATGGTTTTAGTCACCAAGAAAGATTTCCAGGGCTTTCCCTGCCTGCCTCCCCTCCCGGGAGGCAGATTCCCCGTGTCCCGCAGCAGATTACAAGAGCATCGTGTTTGCATTATGTGGTGGTGATGATGTGTTTGTTCTTGGCACCGAGGGTCTCTGACTCCACAGAGCTCTAAGCAGTGACAGTGGAAATCTTTCAAGCCCTGAGCTGGATTTGCAGCTTTCCCCTCCCATTGCAATTCAGGCTCACAAGCACAGAATACAAGACTCTTTTGTGGGGGGGAAAAAAAAAAAAGGAAAGAAAAAGAAAAAAAAAAGAAAGAAGCCCGCTGAGATTTGTTTTCCATCAAAAAAGAATGGATTTACAGCCCTCAGGACATGGCCCCAAGCAGTAATCGGATGCTCTTATCAGAAGTTAGGCATGTATAGGCTGACTTTATGTCCACATATCTGGATTTGATGTTCCATTAATGAGCACAGCATATGGGGAGGTAGGAAGCGAACAGCTCATAGCTGGATTTATTGACAGTGCAACTTTTCCCCAGTGCTGTACAGCCCTTGAAGCCACCTACACAGTATTTCCAGCCCTATCAGCTGTGGCCAGATGCTCTAATGTTTGATCAAAATGTAGCAATTATTTTAAATTGAAGGTATCGTCATTTTAACATTTTAACATCATTTTAACTTATTTTACATTTTTCATCAGAAATGTTTTCTAATTTGATTCCACTTATCACCTCGTAGTCTTTTCTTCCTTCCCAATTATAAATGCTATGAAAATTAAGCAGGTTCTTTTAAAAACTGGAGTACCAAAGGGAAACATTTCATTTAAAAAAAAAATCTCAGAAGAGTTTTTGATCTAAAGCCAGAATTTTTAGTGAAAATATTTCCATGGTTGTATTTTACTTTTTTTTTCCTAAAATAAACAAAATTTCAGATCGAATTAAAAATTTCCATTCTGGTTGAAAAGCCAGTCCTCTTCTGTAGGAAAAAAAAATACTTTGATGAACTAGAAGAAAAAGCCTTTTGAGAAACACCTGACTTCTATTTAGATGAAAACTACCCAGCTGAAAATCTCAAACCCCCAAAGCATGAGATACTAACCCTATATGCCATTCGCATTCACACTGGCAGGCAGCAATATCTTTTTTCTTCCAAAATGCCTTCAGCTTTCTGTCTGTTTGCAGACTTTCCTGCATATGGATTTAAGTTTCAGGGTTCCTAATTTATATATATATACATACATACGTACATGTGTCTATGTATATATAAAAGTCACTGTGGCTTCATATCCTCAGACTGTACGTAACTGTCTCCTCTCTTGTTCCTGGCCTTGATACTTAGGTCTTATTTGTATGGGGACATTGAGAAAAGTAGCTGGAACGAATTTGCCATAAAGTGTCTTGGGGCCTACAAACAACTACATATGTTTAAACTTGAATTATTTGTCATCTTAGGTCCAAAGAGGTAGCTCTGTCTGGAACAGAAGCAACTCTGTTTCAGAATTGAAAAGGCACATTTGCACACCTTGTCGTTAATGTACCATGTTCAGTAAAGTTTATGTTTCATGAGGTAAATCAGGAAACAATGACATTTCAAAGCCTACAGAGATTTGAAGAAGTGTTCATGTGCCCCAAAGCTCTTTTTCTCTTTCCCTGCAACTTTATCAGCTGAAATCAGCTAATAGAAGATATTGCCCTTCCCTGAAAACTTTGCAGTCACTGAGATTTTAAGGACATTATGAAACGATTTGGCTTTAAAGCAATTGCTTTCTCTTTCTATTACTGCTGTATCCCGTTTTCTCCCAAGCTTCAGATGTCATAAAAGAGAAGATAAAGAAAAAACCCTACTCTTTTAACAGTGACAACACAAGGTGAAACAACTCTTATGGGACTCCCAGATCAGCAACCTTTTCTTTCCTTTTTCATTCCATCACAAGGTAGGACACCAGTGTTTGTATTCCCAGTTTTCCTCTGGCTTTTTCAAACAGGGCATTTTTAAAATCATCATTTCCTTTATGGCTGTGATTCAGATATAGATAAGGTCAGCGAGGCTAAGGGAGAAGGAATTCAAGTTGGAGGCTGCTGTAGGTGTTGGTGAGAGTAACTTTCCTTACATCTAACAAGAGAGAAGACACTATTGATAATACCAAGAATACCATGTAGGAAGTGTAAATGGCGTAAGAGTAACTAAAAGTCTACAAGTATGTAGAATAATCACGGGCAACTGTAGTTGCAAAACTGAGTGTCTTGTTCCAGGGTGAAGATCTCTCAGTGGGTTTCTGCCTCTGAGAACTAAGGGCAATGTTCTTGCAGCCACCACCATGGCCCTGCTCAGTGGTAGCTCCAACACGGACTAAATGAGAAGCAGCTTCCCTGAAGCTCCAGTGACAGCTGTGAGGTTCTTGTAGTCCTGGATCAGACCTTCCACACTTGTTCTTCATCCCAGACTAAATAACTGTGGTGAGCTGCTGTGCAACTGACTTTCAGTTTCTTTCCCTCCATTTCTGATCTTTATGATAAGGGAATGAACTTTCCATTACTGCATCACTGCTGACTGTTCGTGCTGAGCTGCGGAGAAATTATTCTGCTATGGTTTTTTAGGGAGGAGCCTTTTCAAGCTCTTTGCTCTCATACAAAAGCAGCATGTATAAAACAAAGACTTACTGTCCCTATTTGGTCTGAGTTGCAATGGTCAAACTGTTTCTAAAGGCCCATGGATGGCTCTCGAGCTGTGACCAAGGCTTTTCATTTGGCATGGAAGCTTTTACATAATCTGGATCACTGACTGGGCAGAAAGCAAACAGCACAGGTCTTCCTCCAGTATGCAATGGTTGGATCAAATCCATCAGTGAGCCCCTTCTCAAACCACCCAGATGTCCCAGGTCATAGAAAAGTTTGGGTTGGAGGGGACCTTTAAAGGTCATCTAGTCCAACCCACCTGCAAAGAGCAGGGACATCTTCACTAGATGGCTCAGAGCCCCATTCAACATGACCTTGAATGTTTCCAGGTCCTATGGTACTGTCATTGTGGCATTTCAGCATCTGGAACCCCTGGGGTGTCATGGTTTGAGATTATCCCTCACCAGCAAGTGCCAGTCCTAGTCCAGATGCTGTAGGGGATGACTCCATTAGTACTTCAGACCAGATGCCCACATTTTTCTTGGCTGTAAGTGGGTGAGGCAAAAGTCAATTCAACACATGGTGGTGATTTACCTGGCATAGAAACAGAGCAATGCTGACTTCTTACAGACTTACAGATGTTCCTCATGGTTTTGTATGTTTTTGGTTTTTTTTTTTTTTTTTTAGATTGCCTAGGAGCTGAATATAAAATTAATTAACTTAGTTTTGATTTTTTTTTTAATACCCTCTTTCTCGGAAATTGCACTTTCTGTGTTCTCAACCATTACCAGGTTAATGCATCTGTTGCCTCGGAAAGGTTGAAGCTGTTTGGATGGATGCTGAGACAAAGCATTAGTTTCTTCTGTTTACTCTCAGTTGGAAGAGAAGCTACATCAATATTGACAAAGTCTTGTAGAAAACACAAAGCTTAGGGAATTTGGGGCAGGGATTTTGTCAGCTGTTTTCTGCCACTACTGCCGTTCTGAGGCTTTCCCCAGGAAGCTTAAGACATTTTGCCCAGTGACGTTTGAACTTCTTTTGCTGCTGTTGGGAGACTCTCAGATGCCATTGCCCCTAGGCTGTTTTCTTAGAACATTGAGTCAAGTTACTGGGAAAATGAAAGGCAGGGCTTGTGCTTTTGCTTAATTTTAGATGAAGATGAACTGGTATCAGTACAAAACTTTTGCTCGGTTCCCCAGAAATAAATAATTAATTTTGTTCAGATTGTAGGGGTACCTCTATTAGTACCTGCTGCTCAAAAGAAGAAACAGTGAAATTCAGCCATTCCTCTAATAAATTCGGGGAGAATTTCTCCCCTGCATAACCATTGCAGCAAGTTTAGAGAAATGATGGTAGGATTATCTTCAGTGCCCACAGCAGCAGACAGCCCTCTTGAAATGTGTTTAGCAAAGCAGATATATACCAGCTCAGGACCTGTCTTGTTTTACTATCTTCCCCCATACAGATTTTACTGATATAAATAGGATGAGAGTAATTGAAAAGGTATTTACAGTGGCAAGCAGAATGGAAAAATTCAAACTGGGACCAAACAAGGGAGGAAAAAAAAATCACCTGCTAATAAAATTGACACACAAGGGGAATAATTGCAAGTTGGGAGAGAAAATTACATTCTCACTCTGTTCTCCACAGCATGGTATCTTCTCTTAGAGCAGAACAAGTGAATTTATTGAGGTCATTCATCCCCTGGTAATTTGGCTACTGTAATATATTTCACAAGTGAGAGGGAAACAGCCTGAGGAGAGAGCATGCGAGAATCCAGAGCACTGGGGGAGAAGGTTTATCCAAATTTATAGCTGCCAGTAAGAATGTGGCTTTATAATTCACAGTCACTCTCTCTCTCCCTTTAGCATTGAGAAATCTGTCCTGTTAATGGCCTGTGCTAAACATCCTTGTGCAAATTCAGTTCTTGCTGAAGTTGGTATAAAATCCACTGAGATTGATGGACCTATTGTGGGTGAACTTGAGTTTTCACAGGTTATGGCACTTTCTTTAAAATACCTAGAATAGGAATGGGTATGGAGTAATCTGATCTGGACATGGACTACCTCACATTTGGATGAGTTACTTCACGTAGAGAAGCCAGTGTGGTAGCAATGTGGATAATATCTGTTCTGCTTTTGACTCTCCTCCCAGGGTTGACCCACAGGGCACTGGCCACACCAGGGTCTGTCTCTTTTGGATGTCTCCCTCTGTGGGACCCGAGATGGGATTTCTCTTTCCCATTTAAAACCTGGTATAAGTGAATCAGTCTTTTCCTATTTATAACTCTTAATGCAAGCTGACCTGGAATTCAACTTTCATGTGTGACAGAGGACATTGTAATGAAACGCTGTTTTCTCTTGAGTCCTGGGAAGTTAACATGTCTTACTGCCACACCAGACATCAAGATGACAAGATATTCTTGAGGTGCTACCACTGTCAAGACCCAGTCTAGGCCTAAGACAAATTAAATGACCTTGGATATCTATTAAAATGTCACAGAAAATAACAAAACTGATGGCAGAGTTTCTAATTTTTTTCATTTTTTAATGGTTGAGAAAATTATTTTAAAAGTTGGAGTCAATAACAGAAAAAAATTAAAAAAATTTAAAAGATATAAGTCTAACTCTTCAGAATATTCAGTCTTCTGCGTTTAGAAGACACTTAAATTTGAAAACCAAAACGGAAGCCAGTCAAGTGCAGATAAGATGGATTTTTTAAAGTAAGTCACTCTTTTTTTTTTGTTAAATTCATTACCAAAAAATTTTCACTTGAGTAACTGCATTAAATCCATCTCTTTGTAGTTGAAAAGGTCTGCTTCTGTTATCAATTATACAGGAAGTCAGACAAAATCACCCAATAGTGCTTTTTGGTCTTAAAATTCCCTTTATTAAAGCTTTGATTTCCAGCCTGCACATCCCTCCTTCATGGCAACCTTTGTTTGATAAGATTATAACTATTAATTAAATCATGCTAATGAGGACAGCCAGAAAGGGTTTTCCCATCTCTCCCACTACATTTCAAATGCTGCCAATGTCATCTCATATCTCCCTTCAGCTTGGCTGTTTGCTGTGCTTATTCGTTGTGGGGGAGGAGGTTTAAAGCATCAAGTCATAAATCGCCAGACATCCTCATCTTAACAGGATGATCCTGTCTTAGAAGAGGATTTCCCCTCGTCTTATGAGTGGGAGTAATTGTACTGCAACTCCTGGTTTCTCTTTGAAGCACATGAGAGAGGAGCATCCTCTTTTGAAGCCCAGCTGTGTTACAGGACCAGGGGTAGAGGAGGGAGATGCTCAGTGGCGATGCTGGTCTGTGCTAGGAAAGATGTGTGGGAGAGCCCTGGCTCTCTGGTCTGTTGTTCCTTCTCTTGGACATCATCACACCAGAAAAAAGGAAGGTGGGTGTGGAGGGTGTGTGTGCAAAAAGTCCTTCTGGAAAGGAGATTTAATGCGAAAAAGAAAATGCAAGGTAAACATCTAGTAATCAAACACGATACTCTGTATTCCCCAAAATGTTTAGGGCAACAGCATGGTCTAATGAGCCCCTCCTTGAACCAAAACCCCACATGGTCAGTCTGGCTTCACCCCATTCAAAACCATTTTTCTGCATTCCTGCCCTGTATTGCTGCCCTGAGCTCATCTGTTCAGTTTGGGTTTGATGCTCCTCAGACATTCTCTCATTTTCCTTTAGAAATGTGTGACAGAACTGTCAGGGCCTCTAGGTGCTGTCACACTACTAATACATATATATAGATTCCTTTTTTTTTTTTTTTTTTAAGTCAGCCTGGTGGTCTGGAATTTAATTCATGAATAAAAGAAACTTGGATGGCAGCAATGGCAGGGCAGCGAGCCCCATCCCTGCGGCAGGGAGCAATGCACACTTCTCCTTCTGAAAACAAACAAGGAAAACTCGGGAGAAAGTTCCTCTCGGCTGCATCCCCAGGCAGCAGTGGAACATTTGAGCAAGGTCTGTGGGGACTGCTGTCTCTAGGCCTGAGGGGTGGAAATGCTCTAAGGACTTTCTGCTCTGTTTTTCCCTGTTCTGGATAACTTCCTATGTATAGGATAAAAATAAGCCCTGAATCCTCCCCCTTCCATCCACTTCATTAGAGACATCCCTCTGTGCAATAACAAAACAGGCCCAGAGGAAGTGACACAGACCAAAATACAAGAATGATAATTTTCCTAACATAAATAAGCAGACAGAGGAACTCATCTAAGGAAACAAGTGAATGAAGAGAAAGCCACAGATGAGCAAATGACAGAGCCAACAGCTATGCTTAGGCCAATACAAGACTGCTCCCAGCATGTCTCCAAAGCCATCTCCGCCTGGGAAAGTCTGAGTGATTACGTTGCGTAGACCTCCCTTCAAGGGGCTGACCTGATCCCACAGCTCATGAGCACACAGATCAGGAACAAGTTTTACACCACTTCTGAGCAATGTAGAGGCAAAACTCTCCTTTTTCTCAGTGGGGACCTAGACTGGCTCTTAACATAGGACATAGAGCTCCTTGAAAGAGTCCAGTGCAGGGCCACCAAGATGATGAAGGGAGTGGAACATCTTCCTTATGAGGAAAGGCTCTAAAGTGTGAGTGTCAGGAGGATGGATCCAGGCTCTTCTCAGTGGTGGCCAGTGATAGGACAAGGGGCGATGGTCCAAGCTGGAGCATAGGAAGTTCCATCTGAATATAAGGAAAAACTTTTTCACTGTGAGGGGGACAGAGCACTGTGACAGGCTGTCCAGAGAGGTTGTGGAGTCTCCTTCTCTGGAGACATTCAAGACCAATCTGGACATGTTCCTGTGTGATCTAATCTAGGTGATCCTGCTCAGAAAGGGTGGTTGGATTAGATGATCTTTTGAGCCCCTTTCCAACTCCTGACATTCTGTGATTCTGTGATTAACCCACCCAAATTGTGTCTTTCACAGTGCTTCAGAAAGACTGAGCAAAGCCACGAGACAGAGAAGCACAGGTTAATGGGAGGGACAGTAGAAGTCCTCCAAAGTCCTCCAACCTCAGAAAAAAAACTTGTCTGGGCTCAGTTCACTCTATTATTTGCCATTTGGAGGCAAGGAGACTGCTGTTCTTTCAAAATAACCTCTGCCCAAGTGTTTATTTATCTAGAAATTCATTGTGGATATTTGCTGTGTGTTGTAGTTCTGTTTGAAAAGCTTCAATCATCAAATCAAGGAAAGGGAAAACAAAAGCATATCTCTCAGCTGGCCAGTCCTCCACTGCAAAGAGGAAGCAAAGAAAACAAACCATTTGTGAATAGACCAGAGGCTGAATGTTTCTCGCTTTAAATGATCAGTGAACATCTCTGAATATTAACTCAGCCCAAGATAGCCAAGATCAGTTTGTGAATGACTTGTTAGTTTAAAAAGAACCATATTCATAATAAATAGTCTTTGAAACCATTCTTTCATGTATGTTCTCTTTTCACAAAGTCATTTTTATATGTAAATGGCTAAGCTCTCACTACCCAGGGAGTCAATGGCACAGATAAGAAGGAGATCCAAGGCTATGTCTGTTTTAGAAAATTAAACGTGGTCAGAACTGCTCTCTAGCCTGGAGGCTAATTGCCACAGAAATTCCTGCATCCATTCATTAAACTCTCTGCTTTCCAAAACACAGTGTCTATATCCAAGCTGCCAAATGGGAATGGTCCCTGGCCATGCCAGTTGCCTAACTGTGCCTGGGAACTGTTTGGAGGGATGCTAGTGAGTCAAGGCCAAAAGCGTGCAAGAGACTGGTCTGAGGATCAAAAGCCAATTAAATCACATGGGAATGCTCCTTTGTAATGTGCAATTTAGTAGTGCAGACATTGCCTTAGAGTTTGATGTCATGCCTTGAACCAGTGTCACTGGACTCATGTAATATACCCATAAAACTTTGTTCTTTCATTCTTATCTTGACTCCATATATCTACTTTGGAGAGGTGTGGAGGAACTGTTTAGAGCCTGAGATGCCTGGAAGCTTCAGGGCCTCTTTCACATCTGTATTTTCCTCTACTTGTGTCCCCACTACTGAAAAGGTACAGTTGGGACATGGATGTTTGCAGATAGGGGTCCTCACCAGTGCTAGAAAGCAAATTTATAATACTTGAAAACCAGGAGAATTTAGTCATCTCTTCTGGGAACATAGGTCTGATGTCTCATCCTTGTTAGCCAGCATGTGAACAGGCAACACCACTCATTCTTCACTTTAATGGTCCTCCTAAGAAATGTATCAGTGGCACAACGACGTATTAACAGGGGAAAGAATGGGAGAGAAATCAAAATGCTTTACATCTACACAAGTATTTCCCAACATGATAATTAAATTGGACCATTGGAAAGTGCCTCTGAGACTGTCAGGAGCCTCAGTATGTGTTGTGAGATCCCGTGTTTCCTCTGGGAAATGATGCATAATGAATTATGCAAGTCAAGAGGGGCGGACTGAAAGGTGTGAATAAGAAGCCTACTAAGTCCCCACAGTAATCACCTGCAAAAATGTTTAGGAATAACATCTATCAGGCAGTAAAAATTGAGAAAAGAAGCCTGCAAGAGTAAAATATCTAGATCTCTTCAGTAAGAGACAAGGGGAGAGCCGAGCCAGGGAAGTGTCACCTTGACATGAAAACCTTTGGGCACTGAGCACACAGCAGTCATCAGATTGCTTGCTTGATGTCCCAGGGTTTCTTCTGCTCATATGGCATGCACCTGCACTTTGCTGGAAACACATTTCAGTGCATGTGAGAGCCTCAGCTTCAAAGCAAGCCTTGTGATTTTTGGTTCCTGTGTGTAAGAAGAGTATTAATAAATGTTGTATTAATAGATCATCTGCTTACACGCTTCCTGTCTTAAATAAAGAAGATATTGGATCACCTCCCGTTTCACAGTACTTTCAGGCTTCTTGGATGTTTACAGTGTGAGGCAAAGGCAAGACGACAAGAGTAGAAATGGACTTTGTAATCCAAATAAACAGAAACTCGGGCCTTAATGTGATGAGAGCTTGGAGACCAGTTCATAACTGAATTACAGAACATCAATGGATGATTGCTCTCCAAACTGTCTGAATCCAAGCTCAAAAATCAAACATTCATCCCTGTAGTTTACGGAAGCTGGGAAACAGAGCCAAGGTTTATTACTTGGACTTGAGTTAATATGCATCTCAAGCCATTTCAGGGAATGCTCCCCATTTCCTATTTTGATAAACAGGCCTCTGTCCTCATCACCCTCCACATGTTAACTCCAGAGGACACAAGATGAGTGGTATCCCAGAAACTGGATCCAGTCATGTCTTCATGGCTGATGTTCTCTTGTTTCTGACATCTTCTGAAAGGCTAGTGACCCTCTTTTCCAATTTCCTGCTTTTTTTTTACAAACCTTTGTATGAATAGATTTAGTAAGGGTGACACAGGACACTTTAACTTCATTCCATCTTATCTGCAGTGTTGGACTCCTGTTGATGCTGTCTTTTCCTTAAGACTCCACACAGGATATTTCAGTGAATCATTTCAGCATAAACACTACAGTTGGTTGGAAATTTTTAAACCATTTTTCATAGGAAGAACACATTTCCTAGTAACCAAAACAATACAGAAAAGCATTGGTTTCAGTTAATCTCCTGAGTCATGCTATGTTGAAAAAATAAATTACTGAAATGCCATATTGTAAAAAACAAGAAAAATTACAGTTATTGTTACAAGAAAATTTGACTAAGTAAAATAAAAAAAATCTAATTGCTGATTTTAAAGGTTTCATAATTGGTAACATCAAACATTTCATTTGGTGCAAATCAAACTTTAAAATATGAGTTTTAGTTTCTTAGGGTTGAGTTTTTTTAAAGTCGGGTGTTTGTGTGCTAGGGGGCTGTACTACAGCATCTCAAATATTTTAACAACAGCATAATTTTTTTCTGCCCAGCTGTAGTAAGGACCCACTGTAGGGCAATGCTACCAACTCTACTTATAGCTATGCTCCACAGGAAAGCACAGAGAAGGCTTCAGTGGAAAGAAAAAGTGGTCTCAGGGAAAATAAATCTGTTTAGCTGGCATTTGGCAACACAACCAGTGCTGTCTCACATTGAGGGAAACTGCAATTGTCATAACATGCTGACTTTGGGGGGCTTATTCCTATGCCTTTCCAGGAGGTCTAGCATCTTTTGAAGTCGTCCAGCTTTCTCTAATGTAGTAAAATTCATCACTAATCACAGATACGCATGTCCTGCTGGCATCTTTGATCTCCAACTTTTCTATCCATTTTGCTCTCTCTGTTTATTGGTCATAATGAATTATGGCAGCTGTATGCTACAAACTGTCTAAAACTCTTTAGCCATCCAGCATATCATGGAGAGTTCCCAGGAAAGCTCCCTAGCTAGAAAGCAACAACTCTGCAACATAACTCTCAGCGCCATGTGCAGTAATTCATCAATAACACTTCTCCTGTAGAAACCAATGGACAGATCAGTTACAAGAGCAGAGCTGTAATGTGACCTGCCAGATAGATGGAGATCCCCATGGAGAATTTACTGACTCCACAAAAGAGAATAGAAACTCCTCTAGTGTTACAGCAAAGAGGAAGAGCACTGCGCTTGGATTAGTCTGGGCTGAGTATGAGAGTCCCTATCCGCTCCGTACACTCTGTCGCATAAACAGAGTTCCTAGAAATAAATGAGAAACAAAATTAAATATAACTATGAAAAAAAAACCCACCCCAATAGCTTTCCTTTAGGAATTCCAGTGACATATTAAAAGAATTAATTTATGCAGGGCTGCTTCATGCCTTAGGTGTGCCTGTGCAATTACTCTTAGTCCTGTGCTAAGAGGCTACTTTATAAAAGGGGAGTCTAGCCAGGATACAGCTGGACAGCTGCTTGAGGATCTTCTTGAATAACACCCAACACCCACCTTTTCTTTTATTTATGCATTCTCTGCACAGTGTGCATGAATATTTTGCTGAAAAATCATGGCATAGTACTGAGGTACTGACTATTTTTGTGACAAGCCTTCATTTTAGAGGACTTTTCTACTTTTTCAAAAACTTTTTTTTTTTTT
>VXBZ01003324.1:146390-177057 GCA_013399135.1 Heliornis fulica
TTTTTACTTCATGCTGTTACATCTTGAATTTTAACAGGTTTAGGCTGTGATGTGGTATGTCTGTGATGCCCAAGTCTGCTTGGCAATGAGGTGCTTTAATCTAGGTGATCCTGCTCTGGCAGGGGAGGTCAAACTAAATAATCTTTTCAGCACCTAATGTTCTGTGATTCTGTGATTCTCTGCTTGCACTGATCCCAAACTCTAGAGTCAGAAAGGCATGTTGATAAATGTAACACTTCTTTCTAATACTTTTGTTCTTCTCATAATTGCCCAGTCATGAGGCTGAACCTAGATATGCAGAAGACAGTCATAGTTCACATATCTCGTAGAGCTTTTTGAAGGGAACAAGATTTGTTAATGCAAAGTAGTTAGATTACAAAAGGCTTAAAAAGAAACTGAGATGTCTCCCACTTAATAACTGGCTAAGATGATACAGAGTTGAGTCAAGTTCTGTAACAGAGAGGTCACATGAAGTTCCATGCATTCATAAAATCTGGGAAGCAGTGACTCATGAAATAACGGAGCTTACAGATGATAGGATCTCATTAGGATCTCATGACACTGAGTGATACTCATTGTTGATGAGATCTCATGGCACTGAAAGAAATTCAGTGTTGATGGATGCTAAGTAATGATTATGGGATAAAAATAACCCTAATTGTACATATATTACAATACACTTAATTAGCTATGACTGTTCACAGAGATACTGGGTTTTGTGGGTATTTCTCTGAAAACATTAAAGCAGTGCTCAACAGTCATCAAAAAGGCTGATAAAGCACAGGGGATTATTAGGAAAAGAGCAGAGAACAAAACAGAAAACCTCATGATCTCTTAGTAGAAATCTGTGTTTATTCCTGTTTGTATTGACTTAGACATGCCTCCTAGGCAGACCTCCTTGGAAGAGTACAAAAGAACTGCAAATCACGTACAGAATGGTCTCTCACTGGCCAGTTCTGCCTCTCTTCTGCTCTGGATTAACATGACAACAGGTCTCCCTGGACACAGTTCCAGACTAAAACTGGACAAAGAGACCAGAAAAAACAGGAGGTCTTAGGATCCTGACTGCTGCTCTCCTCACCCAACATCTTCTGCAGGACTTACTCCAGTGACATGCAGTGTAGCCAGCTCTACTGCAACTGTAGGTCCCACTCTGGGATTCATGAGTGGGATTTCAGCTGATAACCTACATGACTTCTTTGCTGCATTGTGTCAGTTTTTCTCCTTCTCTGGAACAACAAAACACACCAATCACTCCACAGTAAACTGCAGAAAAAGTGACCAAATTCTGTGGCTGCTGGGTGCTGTTATGTAGCAGACTGCCTGAGCAGTACAAGACAGCTAAGGAACCTTCAGTCTCTCCCCCAAAGCTGAATAATTTCTTGAGGAAGCAGAATATTTTATAAAATGAAGAGCAGGTAAAGAACAGAATAGGATTTCACAGCCAGAGGGTAGAGCTGTGTAAAAGGGAAATGTGAGATTTAAAAAGAAAACTGTGAATGGAGGAAAAATGTTTGCCAGATGATGGAACTAGTGGAAAGCAGAAAAAGACTTTCATATAAACAAAAATGTTCACAAAAATGTTCACTATTTTTCCAATAGCCTTCACAGAAATCTTCCCCCCCTCCCCATAGATAAAGATCTCCAGATTTTTCAAATTAGCACATTTCTTCCATTCTTCTCCTTGCCACAATTCTCCTTTACACTGAATACAATAGACACTGAGGGCTTGTTAGTGTAAAAATATCTTCAATCAAAAATTTTGCTGATGGTTATAGAGAAATTTTCATCCAATTAGTCAAGTAGCCCTTGCACCCAGACAGAGAAGACTGTACACATATGAAAAACTTGTTTCCAATGAGTTCTTGCTTCCAACAAGTTTGGTTGTTGGGTTTTTTTTTTTTTTTTTTTTTCTGGATTTGCCATATTTTAGGGATTTATGGTAAATGCATTAGGACTACATTAAAATCTAGAAGCAAAAGATGCTGCAGCAAATGTACATTCCTAAAAATCTTTAACAGATTGCGAGAGAGAGTAGGAGAGGGGGAAAATACCAGAGCTTTCTATGTAATAAGGAATGAGAGAAAAATGAAAGGGGTGCTCTCTCAAGGACACTTTAAACCCTTCAGGGATGAATGCCAAGGTCAGAGTCGACATTGCGAGATCTCCTTTGACACACTGCACTTGAAGAAGAATCTCCAAGTGGATCTGACATGAGTCGGGTAATGAGAAGGTTCATCAGATGACGACATGCCCAACATCAATGAGAACTCCCAAAGTTCACAAGTAGGCTGTTAGCTTTGTGGTCACACTCCACCAGTAGAGCTGGTGCTACTGTAGGGTCCCAACTAGTGTGAGCCCCAATTGCAGTGCCAATCTGACCACATGATCTTGGGAACTATTGCCTACATTCTGGTGCAATCTGTCCTACCAGTGCAATCCTAAAGAAGTAAGGGCAGTGTGCTAGGCCATCCATCATCTCCAGCGGGGTCATGCTTGCACCTCGCATGGATCACTCCAGAACAGATGGGACAGCTTTCTGCCTGCATCCAGCAGCTCAGAGCAAGAGAGGAATATTCATATTAGCAGAAAATTTTGCAGTCAACATATTTCAACAATGATTTTCCTCCAGGGAAGCATGTGGTCCAGTTCAGGGAAATGAGAAAGAGAGCAATTTTTTTTCTTTAATTTTACATTTCAAGTAATAACAGTTTTCTGGCTTCTTGTGCAGGTCACTAGCAAAGCTCCCCAGTGAAAAATGTTAGCAGTTCCCACGTCTCTGACTCACTTGACTGTAATACAACCTGAGGCTAAAAAGTTCTAAGACCTGATGTGCATTTGCACTATGACTGCTTTTTGCTTTTCCAGTGGTATGAACTAGCCTTACTGCAGGCATCAGCATAAAAGCTTTCACATTTTAAAGGGGCATGAGTATAAGTAAGATCCAGCTTCATCAGTGTGCATGTCATCACTGTGGGAAAGAACAAGAGAATATTGACTTTGGGTAAAAACAGCAAGACCTTGAAGACAACAGAGGCAGAGAGGAGAACTGGGAGTAGGCAGAAATAAATCAATGCCAAAGCAGAGCTAGAACGTGTGTGTTCCTGAGGGCACAGGACTGAATTCCTGATTTAAGATTAGCACAGTGCAGTATCAGTGGAGCATAAGGAGAGAGGCTTAGGGACTGGCTGACTGACAACACTAGAAAGGGGTCATTAATAGGGAGTTCCCACTCTATGGAAGGACTGACTAAGGCTCCGTATGGTGGTCTTGATTTGGTATGCTTCAGCATTTCTGCAAGTGAGCTCTGGGAATGAATTTAGAATCACTACTAAGAAAATTTGTTTAAGGATCAGTGCATGGATAAGTAAGAGGAGAATGGGAGTATGAGCAATGACTTGCTTGATAAATCAGGCCAGTTCAGGGAACCAAAAATGAGCCGAAAGTGAGAGCACAGGTTCAGGAACAAAGAATACAGACCATGTTTGCAAATGGGGATTGCCTCCTGCCCTAAGTAAAGGCTACATTAAGGTACTGCCCACAGGAACAGCAGGTGGTTTGCTCCTGGGCAGGGAGTGATAGTGAATGCCATCGTGGCCTCAATTTCAAAGGTGGTTGGGATGGAAATAGCTAGATGCTACTGAGCATCTGTGAGGAATTATCCAGTCTGGTTGCCTTTCATGCCTTGGTCTACCAGTGGCATCAGGAATTTCAGTACATTGCTCTGCTTAAGCTAAGTGCCAAGCTTTTCCACTTTCAGCATATAAACACAGGAGGAACTGTAATACACAACTACTCAGTTCTGCTCCGGGCAAGCAAGAGCAGAGCACGAAAAACTCTTGGTGAGAACTGGAGGACTGTTAAGCTCATATGGGTAATGGTAGGAGCAATGGATAATGGATATGAGGAAATGGTAGGAATTTTCACTGGGGAGGAGGGTAACCAGCAAGTACCGTTAGGGACTTGTGATGGAAACAGATTCATAAATGATCTTGAAAAGGAAATTAATAGTGAGCTGGCCACATTCACACATGACACAGTATTTCACAACAGACAAGTTTGTGAAGAAGTGCAGGAGGTTATTACCCTGAGAGACTTGGTGTTAAACTACCAAATGAAATCTAACACAGATGAAGGCAGGGATGAACAATGGGGAAGAACACTCTAACTTCAAATATAAAATAATATGAGATCAGAAATTCACATCATTAGACAGCTCAGTAGCTGAATTCTTAGTATTTAAAAAGTAAATTGATTTTTTTGAATTGTTATTAGAGAAATATTACCTGACTCTTTTATAACAGTAATACAAATCTACAACATGTTTGCATCTCCAATAGTTTGTGCAGTTCTCAGTATAACAGATGAGAGGATGATTCCAAGAAGAAATTCTTCACCTAAAGAACTGTTGGGCAGTAAAACAGACTGTCCAGGGAGGGGGTTGAGTTGCCATCCCTGGATGTATTTAAAAGATGGGTAGATGAAGTGTTTAGGGATGTGGTTTAGGAGAGGACAGGTATGGTTAGGCTCAATGATCTTAATGATCTTTTCCAACACAGTGATTCTGTGATTTTGTGAAGTATGAGGAATATTAAAAATTCAGCAACTGGGGAAAGATTTATACAGTTGTATAACATAAGCGATGTGGAGAAGTGAGTGGGACTAATTTTTCCATGACTATTCCAATACAAAAATGATGAAATATGAAAGTTAGCAGTTGGCAAATGCAAAAGAATGGAGTGTTGTTTCTTTTTAGAGGACACACGGTTAAACTATAGGACTTGCCAACAGGATGGTTAAAAGTTCACATCAAAGAGAGATTAGACACTTCGGGAAAAGAAACCCCCTTTTCAGTACTAAAAATTAAGACAACATCTTCTTGAGCCATGAATTGTTGGATTATGGAAGAGTAGCCTGGGGAAAATGTCAGTATATGTTTAGCTCTTCTTGCTCTCTGCAAGACCATGCTCTCCTCATTACTTATTCAAGAGAAGAATATTTATACCTGAGTTCCTCCAGAGCCTTATGCTTAGAGGTATTCCCAAGACATAGGCAATCAAGTTTAGTCCCCTCAAGCTGAGCATCCAGATTTTCCACTTTCAATGTATGTGCTTTGTCCACTAAACTCCCATGCCAAAGGTGGGCACCAATTTCATATTTAACAGGTTTGGACTTCTCCAGCAGAGGAGAGAAATCCCACTGCTTAAAACTGGAGTGGTGCCACATGCCAGAACAGGCACTTCTGAGCTCATGTGACCAAAGTTTTGAAGAAACTCCAAGACAAACAGAGATGCCTTCACTGTTAGATGCCAAAGAACCAATCCCCTTGGAGCAAATTCCACCCCAAGAGCCCAAGCTGTTGAGCCCAGTGACAAGGAGACTGAAAGAGCTGATATGATCGTAGCACATTAATACCTCTGAGTGAAGAAATACCAGATACTAAAAAGGCTCTGTAGTTGAAAATGGAAAGGCACAACAAGAACTGAAAGCCAGGGAAATTCCAATTAGAAATAAGGTACAAATTCTAACTGTGCTTGTGGTTAACCACTGGAAGAAAGTACCAAAAGAAAGTGGTGGATTCTCCATCTCTTAATGAATTCAGACCAAAAGAGGATGTCTTCCTGGAAGACATGACTTAATAAAGCACAATGTATTTGGCTCAGTGCAGGAGATCTGTGATGTAATTCAACAGTTTCAGATATTACAAAATGTGGGTTAAATGATATTACCGTTCTTTCAGGCCTTTAACTTTACTAGCTTTTATTCTTGTAGGTGTCTGTTGTATGTGGAGGGACCACAGAGTGAGCTGAGGGGGCTAAGGTATGAAAAGAGCTGGATTTAGTAGCCCTTCTTTAGGAAAATCCCCATAAAAACAGCTTAGAGAAAGTTAAGCTTTCAAAGACCACCCTATCAAAAGTAATCGCAATAAAACACTTCAGAATATTAAACTGGCAGATCAGTTTATAGACATAGGAACACATTTAATATGCCTCTAATGCCCATAGGTGAGAGCCATTTGTCCCCAATGTTTTTACAGTGAACCAGACAACTGGATTTTATGCACTGTTTTAATTGCCAAAGCAAATGGGAAAAATATAGATGGCTTATACATGGCTAGGAAACCTCTTACCACCTCTTGCTTTCAGCCACTAACCCACACAAGTGCCTTCCTTCAAAGGTGTAGTGCCACAACTTGCTTCTCTGTCTCCTTAGATACTTCACAACAATGCTCTGTTGGGTTTTTCCATTGCAGATGTCACCACAAAACACGTAGCTACCACCTTTCAAACCACACCAGAGCAGCACCACCTAGAAGTACCTCTTGTGCCTACGTTAGAGGAGGCTTCACGCTGTTCAGGCTAAAGTATTTACTGTAATTATATCTATGGTGAAGATCTGTGATGAATTATGCAGTCCTTGTATCTACTGATGAATCACATCAATGGAGCAGAAGGATGTGGGGTCAGGTTAAGCTTGGAAATGGAAAATGAATATTCCACTGTTTTAAAACATTTTGTTTAAAGCAGCCAAGATTTCAGAATTTCAAGCTTTTTTAAAAAATTATTTTAATTTAAAAAAAATCTCTGTTTAAGCCTGGATTTGGAGAGGGGATTGGTTTTGGTATTTGGATTATTTTTTTTTGCTGTAACCTGATTATTCTTTTCAGTAACTGTTAAGTCGCCACGAGCTTGTTGCCTTTTCTGTGCAGGAATCGGTTAAGCTTCACAGATAGGGAAATATTATTATAACCGGTTTACAGATTGTTTTGGCCAAGAATGAGACCGAGAATGCTGACTCTCAGTCACCTGCTTTCACAGCTAAGCTAATAAAAGAGGTAGAAAACTAATAAATGAAGGCACTGTGTACATTAACCCTCATATAATAGTACTTATCCCATTCTTGTGTTATATGCAGGAGGTCAGAAGAGATAATTAGTGCAGTCCCTTCTGGACACAGATCCAAGGAACCTATTTTTAAACATGAGGCGGCATTCAATAACCTGCATCAGCTTTTATTAACTGTTCTGCAAGACTGAAAGCAACACAAGCGGAACTAACGTGCACTGTGGGCAAAGAAGATGTCAAAGCACAGTTCATGGTGGCAAGGGCTTTAGTACATAAATACAGGATGGGAATCTTGGCTGTATGGTTCACGCTGACCCTTTTGGAACAGTTCACCATGTCCCCAGACCATTTTAGGTAGGGCTGTTATAGAAAGGCAGTAACAACTGGGCACTGTAGCTTCCTTCAGGCCTTTAGCTAACCCCAGACTCTACCTCTTAAATATATAAATACATACATATATACATATATATATAAAATCAGATACTACATATGAGCTGCTATTAAGCAACCAACTTCTTTAATCGTGCAAACAAACTTAGTATAAGCTCCATAAAACAGCTCTGCTTTTTCTGGTATTGATTTTGCTTATTTTGAAGTTAAGCATATCCATAAATATGCTCTATGGTCCCTTGAGGTAAGTCACATAAGGTATATTAAAAAAAAAAAAAAAAAAAAAGAGGAGGAGGAATTTTTTGGCAGCAATTACCATCTCAGATAACCTGCCTGGGGTTGGGAAAGTGTGCCAGCAATCTGCTCAGAAATAGCTTTCATTTGGGCTGTTTATTTTCATATGCTTTGTCTGACACTTTACTGCTGTGGCTGGGTACTTAACTGTCAGCTTCCATTAAACGCTTTGTCAGCTGTTCCCACTCCAGGCAGAAACTGTAATTATCGTTCATCTCCCATTATTCATTAAAGTCAATCCACTGGCAGGAAACAAGCAGGATGACAAAGGAAATCATCCTTGTGCCAAATGGTGGGATTTCTCCAGACTCCTTTGCTCCAGTGCTCCTCCAGTTCCTTGTTTCTTCCTTTTGACTGCTCCAGTTATTTTCCCTGCTCGTGTCAAGTAAGTGGGCGCTTGAGGGCAGCTGATACACTTTAAAGCAAAGCTGAGGGGACTGAATTCCAAAATTTGGTGTATTCTGAAGGAGGGTAACGTGTTTGCTTCACATTAGTTTAGACTAATTGTAAAGGAGAGTATCCCTTCCTGTGTCAAGACAGAGTATCAAATATGCATGGCATGCTAATAAAAGAACTTTGGGAATATCTGTTATACAATTTCTTGCTTTACTGTTTTAGGGTGTGTAGACACATTAGTTTCAAAAATTATTTAAACCAAGTTTTATAAATTCTGAGATAGAAAGAGAAAGAAAAATGGGTTCCCAGAAATTCCAGAAATATGACTCCAGGAAAAAAAAAATCCAGAAAAGGCGAAACATGTCATTTCAGGTCAAGCAAAGCATTTTAAGATGACCGAGACTGATCCTCTCTCTTCCCAATTTGGTCCTACCCAAACCGATGCCCTTGTCCCCCCAGTACATTAGCTCACCCTTTGAACCAGAGAATCCATTACATGCATTGCTCTAATTATGGTATGGTTTCTTTTAATAAGCAGATGTGGAACAGTATAATCGTAGCCCCGGGCTATTGAAATGGTGGACTCCAGTCTGGATCTGGACCTCACATAAATTTGCCCCATGCCTTGCCAAGGTCCCAGACATATGACACCTCACACATTCCTGAAGGAGATCCCATGGTTTCAACCATTCTTTTTGGTTTTGTAGTAAGCAGCCACAGGACCCTGCCAGGACTTCCAGCCACAGGGATGGTGTGCACCACCAAGCTGGCCCAGCACAGGTAAAGCCAGTGTACGGCTCCCTGCTGAGTACCTCCTGGTAAGAATTAGCATGCCTCAATAAAATTAACCAGTGGGTATTTATTAGAAATTGAGACACTATTGCTGAAAATTTCAAAGTTCTTGCCTGTAGTGCAACAGAAGCCTCCCTTAAAGAAAACACAAAACAACCCACAATGTTTCTAAACAGAAGATCCCTATTGTTCTTCTCCATTCCCAAATAAAAACAGTCTCAACAGATTCCCACTCATAGTCCTGGGGTTTTCAATGAAAGTCTTGAAGTTGTCCAAGTAGCTCATAAGCCAGAGCCTCTTCTGATTCAAGTGTGCCCTCCTGTCCGGATTTTGAGAAATAGGATGATTAATTGATTTCCATCATCGGTCTCCCTATAAGTCACAAGCCAAGCAGCTATTTCTAGTTTCCATTGACAAAGATTTCATTATAAGAAGCCATAATTTTTAACCGGCGCTGTGAAGACTTTTTAGTCTTTGACCTGAATTAGGCCCATATGTTTCAGAAAAATGTGGTGAGAGCAAGTTGGGGGGTGAAGTGGTGAGGGGAGGGAAAGGGAGCAACTGGTCTATCTCAGTGGCTGAACAAACTTCTACCCACATCACAGCATAAAGGGGCTCTGAATTGGTCGTCTTAACCCTTATCTAAACAAAATAAATCAAAACTACAATTTTCCGATTGACGCTGAAGGATTTGTTTTCTTAGCCAAAAAGCAATTTTAAACTCCCTTGCTGAGTAAGCTCTGCCCAGATACTGAACTCCACCGAGAGCTCCTGGAGTCCAAGGTGGTATTGGTTAATTCACCTTCTCATGTTCTGCTGCTGGGATAGAAATGCCTTCAAATAGCACCTGCCACAGGATGCCGTTGAAACCACAGCTAAGTGACATGTGTATGCCTGCTGCCTGGGAGACCCTCCCTCTGGAGAGCTTGACAAGTCAGTTGATAAGACAGGAAAAATGGGTGAAAGGCAGTGATGCAGCCTTTACTTCACTATCAAACAGGCTAGGTGCATTCCAGTACAAAAAGCAGTGCAGGTTCTGAGCTCAAGAGCCTGAGAAGTTCATCTACACTGTTTAAATGTTAGAATCGCCCATGGCCATGAGAAAGGAGCTGTTAGTAATGACAACTTTGTCCTAGCCACCCTGTTGAACTGCCTCTAGCTGGGAGTGGGATGGAGATGCAGATGCAAAGTGCTTTGACCTGACCTGTTTTACTTTGCCACACAGCGAGAGACCTGGTCTGCATTTTAGATCCCAATCAAAGATCCAGAGGTAGGAAGATCTGGAGACTGAGCACCACCCTTGCCATGATAAAGAAGGTCCACTTTCACTACACTGTTCCTGCACCCCAAAAGGACCTCTTTTCTATCATCATGTACGTTTGAGTCCTTTGGTAACATCAGGTCTGTTCTTGCCTAACAGGATGATAATCCACTAGGTGACAAGGCTGAGGAACAGCAACATCTCTATGAAGATGGATCAGAAATACCAGGGTGGTAGTTAAGAAGTCACTATTAAGCTATGTGGCAGCCTGCCATTTGCTGTCAAATCTCTAGCTAATGGCATATATGTATTTGATGATGTCACAACACTGTAATCAGGTTCAGTGGCCTCAGTCTTTTGCATAGTCATGCAAGTTGGGCAACAGAAGAGCAGAGAATTTTTGCTAACTTCAGGATTTCAGAGAGCTTGAACGATGGAGAAATTACATCCTTCACACACACATTTTGATAAAAAAGAGGGCAGCTGATCTCTGTCTTTTGGGGTTCAAAAATAGCAGTAAATACATAAAATCAAAGTCCAGAAGAAACTATTTATTTAGCACAGACCCTTAAAGATGACCCTCTACTCATCTCACCATGACTTCAACATCTGCTTGAGCAGACTGTTTATTTCATGATGATACACACTTCTGCTTAAAAGGACCAAAGAGATGAAAAGTTCCCCAGTTTTATTGATAGTTGTTCCTAATAATTCACCATCTCAACAACTAAAATGTGGGCCTTTCTTATGAGGATATAAGTTCGGGTGCAGCTTCTGTTACACTCTTTTGTTATATTCCTGTGTACTTGACCAGGAGATCACAGAATCACAGAATCTCAGAATGTCAGGAGTTGGAAGGGCCCTCGAAAGATCATCTAGTCCAACACCCCTGCCTTAGCAGGATCACCTAGATTAAATCACACAGGAATGTGTCCAGGTTGGACTTGAATGTCTACAGAAAAGGAGACTCCACAACCTCTCTGGGCAGCCTGTCCCAGGGCTCTGTCACCCTCACAGTGAAAAAGTTTTTCCTTATATTCAGATGGAACTTCTTCTGCTCCAGCTTGGACCCTTTGCCCCTTGTCCTATCACTGGACTATCCTTACACTCTTCAGTACTGCTTCAGTACTGCTGTTTTATCTCTCTGAAGATATTTATCCAGCATAGACAAACCACCTCACAACACTTGTTTTCACAAGCTTTACAGAACAAGCTCTTTTAAGCCTCCCACTCCAGCATATTTTCTCTCCTCATTGAAATGCCTTTGTATGTCATCCAATGGGACCTGGACAGGCTGAAGAAATGGGCCCATGTGAACCTCATGAAATTCAACAATGCCAAGTGCAAGGTCCTGCACCTGGCTCAGGGAAATTCTTGTCACCAATGCAGGCTGGGAGATGAAGTGATAGATAGCAGCTCAGCAGAGAAGGACCTGGGAGTGCTGGTGGATGAGAAGCATGACATGAGCTGACAATGCAAACTCGCATCCCACAAGGTCAACTGTATCCTGGGCTGCATTGAAAAGAACATGGCCAGCAGGTTGAGGGAGGGGATTCTTCCCCTCTGCTCCATGCTCCTGAGACTCCCACCTGGAGTATTGTGTCCAGTACTGGAGTCCCCAACATAGAAAGGACATGGAACTGTTGGAATGGATCCAGAGGAGGCCACGAAGATGATCCAACAGTTGGAGCATCTCTCCTATGAAAACAGGCTGAAAGAGTTGCTGCTGTTCAGCATGGTGAAAAGAAGGCACTGGGAAGACCTTATAGCTGCCTTTCAGTACCTGAAGGGGTTACAATAAAGCTGGGAGGGACTTTTTAGAAAGGCCTGTAGTGATAGCATGAGGGGGAATGGTCTTCAATTGGAAGGGGGTAGATTTAGGCTGGATAGTAGGAGGAAATTCTTCACTATGAATGTGATGAGGCACTGGAAGAGTTTGCCCAGGGAAGTGGTGGCTGCCCCCTCCCTGGAGGTGTTCAAGGCCAGGTTGGATGGGGCCTTGAGCAGCCTGGTCTAAGGAGAGGTGTCCCTTCTCATGGCAGAGAGGGTTGGAACTTGATGATCTTTAAGGTTCCTTCTAGTCCTGAGTATTCTATGTTTCTATCATTCTATGAAATATTTTTGTGTTACTCTTTATACCTTGTCTACACATATTAAAAAAAAAAAAGTGTACCTGAAAGATGACTTTCTGTCTGTGAGAGGCACAAGCTGCTACACAGATCCATGATACTAGAGATATTCAAGTTGGAGTGCAAGTTCACATCCCATCTCATGGTTCAGATGTAAATCTGCTCTCTCCAGAACCTCGTGACGTAGGAATTGTGCTCAAACAAGCTTCTCTAAATTGGGCTTTTTTCCAAATTTCCTTCAAGTTTCTCTCAAAATTTAGTTCACGGGTAGTTTCATCTAAAGGCACGTCTGAGCCCCGGGTTCAGCAGCCCAACCTCAGCACACTGCAGTGATGTCTAAGTCTTGGGAATTGCAGTCAGTCAGTAGCAAGAGGTGAATTCAGCCAACCCTTTCAATCCTGGAGGCTGACCTTGCAGGACAAATCTCCACGGAGCTGTTTTTGCATCTCCGGTGCTGGCACACAGACATGTAATGTAGTATATGCCCTTCCCTATGGGACACTCCTCCATGAGTTCATTTCTGGCTTAGCTGGAGGAGCTGGATTTTACATTATTAGGTATTGAGTTGCAACATGAAATTACCAAAATGTAAAACATGGGAAAACATACTGTAAATCACTTATTGGCAGGTCTCTCACCTCTTTACAAGTGCACGACTGGATACATTTGAGTCTTTTGGAATTTCCAAATTAGAGCCCAGAAGACCTTCCCGAAGAAAGGTATTTTCTACTGGCACCAAAATAATTTTATCTGAGCTAAACAACAGGCTTAATGTTTCAGCATTCACACAGCCCTTTGCAGACTACAAATCCAAATTTAATTTCACCTCCTTGTTGTACTGTAGGTCTATTATTATTGCTTTTTCAAAATGAATGGTATTTTTCTTGCAACTTTCCTGCTTTGGCTTTTCAAAAGAAATATGCAGAGACCCAAAGGACTGACAGTGGGAATGCAGAACCTTTCACCTTCAGGTGGAAATACTGATATCTGCAGTGGATTTACCATGAAGTGAATGTACCCAAGCAGAGTAAACACATATTCTTACTACTATGACCTCCAGCTCTGCTGCCCCCACTCTTGCTACCCTCAGTGACAAAGCATGCTCTGATGTGAGGAAAGGGAACTTTTGTGACTAGTACACCAAACTGGGAATCAGACTTCTGTGATTTATTCCTGGCTCGGCCACAGTCTTCTTGTATGATTTCAGGCAAGTCACTTAATCTTTCCGTGCCTCAGTTTCCCATCTGTAAAGAAAATTAATTTTTTTTTAATCTCCTACCATTCTTGTCTCTGGGGCAAGAAAGAATTGTCAGCTGAGCCACAGAACAGCTGAGTGGACTGTATTATATGGATGTGTTTGAGCATCCAAGGGATTGAGTAATTTCTTTGTTTAGCCCAACTCTGGGCAGAGAATTTGTTCAAGATGTTACTGTGTTTTGGTTGTGAAGACAGGGTCACAAACTGAAGGGGAGTTCCTGGGAGAAATGAAGGTTTAGAGTAAGGGTCAAGAAGCCTGGGAATTCAGAAAGCAGAAGTCAATAAATAACCTATACCTGTTATACCCTTCAGGTGACATAAAATGCCTCTTACTTGGGGTCCAGCCCTAACACCTCTTGAATGGAAGGAGTTCAGAGAGAGCAACTCCAACAAAAAGCCAGCGGTTTGCACTCCCACAATGAGCAATTTCAGATCCTAAAAGAAAATACACCTATTTTCAATAAATTTACTCACCAAGAGAGCCTCCCAAAAGCCACAACATCTTGTCCTTTCTTGCACAAAGAACAGCTCAGAACAGGTGAGGCATAACTGATTTGTCACAGGAAACTTCTGCCATGTGAGGAGGAGGAGGAGAGGGTTTGAAACCACTGAAAGTGTCTGTCTTGGATCTTCATAGCCCATGGAAATTATAGGGAATTAGAACTGCCCACATTGTCACTTTAGACACCAGTTTAATTTTTGTATACTTCTTTTACTCTTGGAATTTGTGGAATTGATGGCATGCAAGCTGGGTGTGAGTTGTTCCTGTTTTCTGTTTTCAATGTGTCAAAGATCCCTCACAAGTACAATTTTCCTGCAGGAAGGAATTACAACATCTAGAGAGGGGCTGCAATATAACAGCGAATACAGCCTGCTGGAGAGGTGGCAAATATCCATTGACCCCATCTGTACCCTTCTATTCTGATCTTCCCCAACAGATACTAATTTTAAATTTATATATATATATATTTAAGAAAGATTATTTACAGTAAAAGGAATTACCAGATACCTGCATAGACCCAGTTGCTTTCTTGCTGTTGCTACAACCAGTTACTTTCTCCCTAAGCAAGCAAGACATATCTGCTGGCCTTGCAGAGAGCACATCAGATCCCCTGGATTAGCAGGTCTTTCTGTGGATAATTTGACGTGCGGCTATGTCCCACAGGAGCTCCCAGATCACAGTACTCATTATGGAGAACACTACACTTTAGTGCTCAACTTGGATGATGCTCTGGGAGATAAAATACAGAGTTATCCATAAACCATCAAATGTTTCAGACCTTTCAGAATACTATTCGCTGATTCCCTCAGAAATTTATTAGCTCTACCAATATTTTCTTTCTTAGTTTTGTAAAGCAAGCTCCAAGTCATCTAGTTCTGACTATGCAGAGCCCTGAAACCACATGTTTATTTTCCTAAGTTATAAAAAGTTTATAAGGGTAGCTGGTATCCTTACGGGCCACTGTACAGTGATTTGCTACTGCATTCCACACTGATACAGAAGAGCTCTGTGTTTTATACCAGAGGGAAATCCTTGTGATACAGCTGTCCAGTAGCCAACAGGAGCACAGACACCTTCAAAAATATAACCCTGATGAAAAATCAATAGCTGAAAGGGCAGAAAACATCCCTTCTGAGAAAAATCTGTTTGAACAATGGGATGACCTTGGGCATCACATAAGATCTTTATTGTGATACCCCAGTAAATATTACCAGTCCTTTCATCCCAGCCATAGATTTGGGGAGGGTTTAACTATCAATTCTAGCTGAAAATTAAGTATGTTCGTGATAATTTTAGTACTGTGCAATGCCTGTCTTTTCATTTTGCAGCTAATGTCTAGCCTCAGGCTTTCAGTTTTCACAATTTCATGTTGCTTCATTGACATGAAGAGGCTTTGGTCAATTTACACCAGAGAATGGAGAGACTGTTATTCATTTATCTCTTAAAATAGTGAGTACACAGCTGCACAACCTGAAGAATTAGGTCAGTATATTGCTATGACTGTCCTGGAAGAAGAAATTCAGAGCAAACAAGGTAGATTTCAGGAGGGAGCCTGGAATGTGTGAAGAGTTAGCAAAACTTACATAGATGCAAAAGCAAAAAATAAGTAATTTTGCAAATCCCTAAACCACAATGGTTGGATTAGGGCCCTCATCATACAATTCTTGGGCATGTGAACAATCCCTTTTTCACTTGAGTTCATTTCATTAGCTTCTCTCAGCTACATAAATACTCATACTCTCTATGGGACTACTCACATCAATAAAGTTTCTCAAGCAAGCAGGGATTGTAACCCAATTTTAGTGGAACAAACCCAACCTGTGAGTTTGATTGCATCCCTCACTTTTCTAAAAAAATCTTCATTTTCAGCTAGAATGAGCCCAGAATCCCCGTGGAGATCTCTTTCGCCACTTCCAAGCACAGCCCAGTTATTAGTCTTGTCAAATAAGAAGGCAAACAGGACTCTCCCAATCTCCCCAAAGTCACCTCTCTTTGCAAAAATACTGTTGGGCCCTTGAGCAGGCCAGCTTGGATGTCTTCTGTAACTCCTGGGCAGTGCTCTGCTCTGACAGATCCGTGATGGGGTTATCATGCCCACATCAAATCCTTGGCCTCAGCCAGCCAGTGACCCTATGAAGTCAAAATCCTGCTCAGTGTAATCCCACTAGTAATGACATTAGTATCAAAGCAATAACCACTCTGTTGAATTCCTCAGTTATCAATTGATAACTCACTTATAGCTAATACAAACACCATGGAAAATTACCTCTTTATCTACCAGTTCCTGTTGGGATTCTCATGGAGTCCTTATTTTAAGGTCTGCTGCAAGGCAGACACGATGGGCTAGCATCTTGCTCTGTTAGAAGAAGATCACCAATAGGAAAATCTATTTCACTGTGAGGGTGATGGAGCCCTGGGACAGGCTGCCCAGAGAAGTTTTGGAGTCTCCTTCTCCGGAGAGATTCAAGACCCACCTGGACATGTTTCTATGTGACCTTATCTAGGTGATCCTGCTTGGGCAGGGGGGTTGGAATACATGATCTTTCGAGGTCCCTTCCAACTCCTGACCTCTGTGATTCTGTAATAGCAGCAAAACATAATTTTTGCCCCCAGCTGGCAGCAACCACTGCTAGAATCCTTAAATGCAAAGAACAAATATTGAATTAGATGCTTCCTGCAGATATTGCAAGCAGGTTTTTATTTATTTTCATTCTGCAGAAAATATGGGAGGAATTTATCTTTTGCATACAACTCTTCCTGCTCATCCAAGAACACACATTATTAGATGAACACAGCAACAAGCAGAACCTAAACCAACAACTCTGCTTAAAAAAAGAAGCATTGGGGATCAAATAGGATTTTTCAAATATAAACCATCTATAAGAGCTGAAATTGTTTAGACTGATTTTCATGACATAGCTACCATGATTAAGCTCAGGTCTTATGTAGTTCACCTTTTCCCAGACCATGTCCTAATACAGGGAGAAGAAAGGTGTAAGTAACACTTCTTTTGTCACCAAGGAGAAGGCGTGAAAAGTTGATTCACAGATTCACAGATTGTTGGTAGTTGGAAGGGACCTCAAAAGATCATCTACTCCAACCACCCTGCCTGAGCAGGATCACCTAGTTTAGATCACACAAGAACATTTCCAGACTGGACTTGAGCGCCTCCAGAGAAGGAGACTCCACAACCTCTCTGGGCAGCCTGTTTCAGTGCTCCATCAACCTCACTGTGAAAAAGTTTTTGCTTACTTTCACATGGAACTTTCTATGCTCCAGCTTGAATCCATTGCCCCTTGTCCTATCACTGGCCATCACTGAGAAGAGCCTGGATCCATCTTCATGGCACTAACCCTTTACATATTTATAAACATTAATAAAATCACCCCTCAGTCTCCTCCAATCTGAAGAGACCCAGCTCCCTCAGCCTTTCCTCATAAGGAAGATGTTCCACTCCCTTCACCATCTTGGTGGCTCTGTGCTGGACTCTCAAGAACTTCCACATCCTTCCTGAACTGAGTGGCCCAGAACTGGAATTCAACACAAACCAGCCCTGGCCTGGCTGAACTTTGCCATTTGCACTTCTGGTTTTCTACCATGTACCTGAAAACCTTTGCCAACCCAAACGGTAGATAACAGTTTGGTTTGTAAAATCTCATCTGAAAGGGTTACGCAGAAAATTGTGAAGTGAAAGGTTAAGGTAAATCTGTCTGGAAAGGATTACATCAGAAAGCACAACTATTTTAGCCTCATCTTTCATTTACTGGCTTCTTATGTCAGTATTTCTCATCTTATCCAGGAACACAGAATAAAATCAAGACATCGTGGACTCAGCCATTTCCTCTCAGGATGGTGGTCACAATAAACTCTTTTGATAAGCATTGCTTTTACAAATACCCACTGGATATGGCATGTCAGCTAAAGGTTTCCTAGCAGAAAGCATGAACTCTAAATTTAGTGTCTACTCTTTCCTTTAAGGTGGAAAAAAAATCAGTGGGAAGACAATGAGGATGAAGTTGAAACAAAACCAACTCCAGTGCCTACATGACTATTCTGATTCCTTCCCCTTCTCTGTCACTACATTCAAGGACTACAAGGTATCTAACAAGAGCTTACAAAGGCTGTCATAGAAAATAAATACAAAAAGCTATTTCTGTTCCAGTGTTACCAGACACAAACCAGTAATTAAACACTCCTACAAAGAGAGACAGATGTATAGACCTGGCCTCTAAGTGTAGATGTGTTGCAGCAAGTATGGGTTGCTCACAGGGTTTGCAAAGTGAAGGAAAATAAGACTTGGTAGTGTAGAAAAGGCAATAGATTTTGTTCTGGTTTTGGTTCAGTTTTTTTTCTGTTGTTTTTTTAGTATGGTGACAGGAACATATAAAAAAGTTTTTATGGAACAAAAGGCCAAGGACACTTGGAGTGCTGAGATCCCTGACCCACGATTCCCTCAGCAGGACTTGAGGTCAGCACTGACACATTCATCTCGGTGAAAAGGACATGTTTAATGCAGAGCTAGGAGTCACAGAAACCATCTGCAGGGGAAGAAAATTCTAGAAACATCCAAACCAACTTGTTCTCCAAGATCCTGCGTACAACAGGCGTGTTGTACATAAGTACATGAATGTTAAAACTGTTTTCTGGGGAAAAGGAGAAACCTTTTACACTGTAATATAAATGTAATGAAATGTAATATAATATATAAAATGTGACTTCAACTTTCTTGCACAGAATAGCATCTTACCATTCATCTATTCAGTATATTTGCAGTATGTATAGAGTCATAAACACACTGTATTATTTAACTTAAAGCATAAACATGTGCTTCAGAGAGACAAGCCTGACAGCCCAGAGACCTAATCTTTCCATTAGCAACCTTCCATCTCTATTACCTTGTCTCACTGGATTTCCTTCTGTGTCACAGTGAGAATGGCTTTTGCAGCAGAACAAGCAGAAGAACACTGGCATTTACATAAAGACTGTGCTTTGTGTTTCAAGATGCAGCCGTGCCATTGGCCAAGGGATGGTTTTCTCATACAGGAGGAATCTCAGCTGTAATCACCAGCCTTTTCACAATAGATTGCTATGAGTGTTTTACTTCCTTCAGCTGCAATTTGTCTAGCTCAGAGATTTGCATAAAAGGTCGGAATTAAATATCAAACTTCATGTGAAAGTGCATTGTGTGATCTGGAAAATGTAAGGGTTTCTCTGGAGGGTGGTGATGTTGTACATGGTGAAGAGATGCCATAGATGGGGAATAGCCTTTTCCTCACCCAAAATGCCATTTATAAGGAGGCTACTGAAGTGGCTTACCACTATGACATCTTATTCTTGATCTCATATGTACTTTGAATACCTTCTGTTATTATAAATGGTACTTCAAGCACTTGGTGGACTCTGCTTCACTGAGTTTCATTGTCAGGACTGATAATTGCATCATCAAAGCTGAAATGATATCAGCAACATGACTACTTGGAGTTAATAGGCTGCTTAAAAGGAACAGAAAGAGTACCAATACCTGTAGATGAGTAATAAAGTAATGCAGATGTAAGAACTGGAAGTGAGACTTGGATCATCTTGGATTAATAAGGCAAATAACAAAAATGTTTCTCTTTAACCAAATGGATGAAAAGAGAACAATAACAGATGAAGTAGAGTCAGTAAGATGTACATGCAGGCCTGAGAATTAGAATTTTCTTTCTGTTTTCAATGATGCTGATGAAGAACATTCTTGGACCCTATGACAGCAGCATCAGCCCAGCCAGAACTACATCCAGTGTGGGTGAAATCAAATTCCCATCTGGGCCTTGCACCTTGCAGCTTGTCATAAGGTTGGACACTTTATCAAGTAGGGGATTCTGTGAGTTTTCATACAGACTTCCAATGCATTTTCATCCCTGACATAGAGGTCAGTCTGTTTGCCAGATGTCAAGCCCTTCCTGCAAAATACAAGGGGCAACAGAACTGTTCACATAAAGGTTGTCAGACTTTTGATGCATTTTCCTGATTTTGGCTGACGTTTTCTAAAATTATTCTGCCTGAGGCAGACACTCAGCATGAAGAATTTAAATCCAAATGGTTAAAGCTTGGCAAAGCTCTGAGCAACTGAAAACAGAGTCTTGTAATGGGAAGTGTCAGACAACCTCAATAATGGGCGACCAGCCCTGGCTGAAGTATGCCTTGTGCACTGATGATTGATGATATCAGACTTGAAATTTCACAGTTATGTAGCTGCAATACCCTTAATCTTCCCTTGCAAAGAAGATCAGTGTTATAGTCCATCTGGTACGTATGTACAACGTAAGATTAGGCTCTGCAAGAAACATAAGATTATGCCCATCACAACAAAATGAATTAAGAATGGAATTCCTGTTGCTTTTTAAAGTAAGGAGTAAAATTTGGACATCAGTGATTGAGCTGACACTGCATACCTTTGGTCAATGACAACTACAGGGTAAGGCAGCTTTCACATAAATATATATCTTACCAAGTTTGGGATTTTTTTCATCATTAAGTGAATATTTGTTACAATTTACTTAATTCCTTGGCTCAGCTGCCATCTGGACATTCCTATGGTTGAAGTTCACAGACTGTAATGGGCCAGGACAGAACGTTTCAGGGTTGAATGGAAGAACGTCAAGAGGAAGGGAATCTTAATGTGTGCACCTGGATATTTGTACTGGAAGTGGTTTCAGCGATATTTCAATGAAGTCAGCGGGAATAGCAATATATGACTGACTTGACTAAGACATCTCAAATTTTGTTATTCATGAATAAGCCAGAGGGCAAGAAAGTTCATAATGATATTTGTCCAAGCAAGTACTGTGTAGGAAACTGCACTTAGCTCAGAGCTATTCCCTCAGCGTGAAAAATGGCTACATTTGAATAAATTATCTGTGGCGAATTATTCAATTAGCTGTAGTCATCAAAATTCTATCCTGATTTTTATATAGGATACATAAGAAATTTCTCCTTCCCATATTGTAAAACTTCACTTAATTTGTTGTGGCTGGAAACAATAATTAAATATAGAACCATAGAATCATAGAATATCCTGAGTTGCAAAGGACCCATCAAGTCCAACTCCTTTTAACAAGTCTCATTATCTGACAAACACATATCTTAGCTAATGTTTGCTACAGAGATGCTGCAAACAAAAGCGAAGCTCGCTGTGAGCTTGAATAATGAAAAAGATTTTTTGTATTTATACATCAGTAGATCTGCAGACAGTAATACAATAACACAAGGAGCATCACTACGCTGAGTGAGCCTCATCATTGTTAGCAGAGTTCCGATTTGATTATTTTGTGGAATATAAAGGCTTCTTAAATTATCACCAGTCTGCAGCATTTTTATTTCAGAGTTCTCTAGAGAAGGCTTGTGTGAAATTTTAGACAAAATGCCTTTGTCTTGTGCTAGCACCAGCAATGTCAAGAGAGTGCAAGAGCGTTTCTGCAGCTTACAGCTCCGTGACTATGTGGGACCAGAGTCAAGCTCTCAAGTTCTACAAATATCAGAGCAGCAAACTGAGGAGAAACAGAGACATGGATAGAGAAAAAGGGTAATAAAAAATATCTGCCTCATCTCTGGAGCAGACAACTGTATTCTTTAATCCTAGTGAACGAAACATCTAAGTGGGGAAAACTCCTGGGCACCATCACAAAGTGTCTCCTCAACGCTGGCCACCTCCAGCCTCTGAAGCCAAACCTGCTGGAGGGCGTGGAGCAACTCACCCAGATGTGCACCTTTGGTTTGTGGGCACTCATGCAAATCACTGCTTTTGCTTTGATTTGTGTGGACTTATCCCCTTCTGAGGTTTGGTTTCCTACAAACTCCAAAACTCAAAGCAAAACCAGCCAAAGCCAATGTGCTTTGCCTGGTTTCAGGTTGAAATCACTGTTCCACATAGGGTTCATATGTAACCATAAACTGTCCCAGGTGCACTCAAATCATGACCCACATCTGTTAAAAAAAATGTAAAAAATGACAATTTTTTCATCACAGTCTGGGATTGCTACAGCGCCTCTAAACTAGATCATAGTGAGTTCAACACAAGGAGAATAATTGGAAAGAGCCGTCCCTCATCTTGGCACTAAGAATGGCTGGTGGAGTCCGCTAGGGAGAAAGGTACAAGAGGTTTGCCTTCTATGCACAGATGGACACAGTTGCAATTTGGGATAATCTAATTATTGGTAGAATAATCCCCAGTTTCTTCTGTGTAAATCTGGGTATCTAGAAGGGAGGGACCAATCTGGTGATGACCCTTAGCTAAAAACTTTCTTTTTTAGGAAGAAAAAAGGGGAAAGGTTTATTCTTTCCCCTGCTCTTCATTCTACCCATTCTTGATTCTTCTTATGACTATGATGAGAATGCCCCGAATGAAAAATCCTATAAGTTATAAAAAGTTTGCATATATATTTTATATCTTCAATTTGGTAACACACTGACTTCACCACTTCATGACTATTGGCTCTGTGAAATAAATCTTATGAGTAAGGGGATGAGGATTTTTGTTTTCTCAGATTTTTTTTTTAATTTTTATTTTAATGTTAAAGAAAGCAAAAAGGCAAACAAAAGAAAAAGAGAAAATATTAAAAGTCAAGTTTTTCTACTGCAGGTGCCCAGGTGAACTCATGAACCAATCTTTACACATGCAAAGAAGCAACAGGTTTATCAATCATGCTTGATGCCCACTGGCCTCAGAGGGAGTTGTGGGATTCTCTGCACTATAAAAATGTCAGGTGTCTTTCCTCAGAATGGATTACCAAATATTTAGAATTGATATATTTTATAGGTATATCAACTGCAGAATTAAGTTTTAGTCATTCTGGGCTCCCATTTATAGTCAGTAACAGTTTAAATAAGCTATTTCAGCTATTTACCATTATGTGGGACATTCCTCTCTAAAAAAAATAAATATCTATTTATTTGCTCTATGAAAAGATTCTAGACATCCAGGTTATACATAGACTTACATCATCTGTCAGATGCATCCCATCATAACTAAGTTCAAATACGTCTTCACAGACAGCATTCATCTCACCAAGTGCAGACAGCTGCAATGTTGACAACTACATTTACTGTCCTTTTGTACTCACTTCAAAGGAACAGGTGTCTGTAGGGTGCCATTCGTCTAATATTGAGGCAGATAATTAAAATAGGTCAGGTTGATCACTCCCTAAAAGCACCTCTTTCTCTCCACTGGCTGGAAGGGCAGTCTGTGACAAGGAGCTGAGTGAACGCCGGGTGGGATGTGTTTCGCACTGAAATCTCATTTACAGCCTCATTTTGGCCAGAGTAAGAAACCAGAAGCAGACAAAAATTAGAAAGCTCATGATGTGACCAAACTGAGTAATGTGGGAAAACCAAACTTTCCAAGATTTCTTGGGAAAACACAGGTGCACATGAACTCACTCGGCATAAAACCCTCTACTTTTTCAGTAATATCATCTTACTTGGGGATCAGCATACACCCATTAGCTAAAGCTAATAAAATGAACTCCTCTGATATTTTGTTAGGTCAGTAAGAATTTGTAGCTGTCATAGCTGTAATGAGGAATAAACCAACACTAGCTGATTCTGTGTGATATGAATCAGAGGAAATTAAGCTAGATGTGATTAAAATTAAATTAAATTAAGCTCAAAATAATTAAAAACATTAAAGATCAAAAATCTCATGGGATCATATAATTAGGCAATTCCTTAGAGTGCACATCACCCAAATCTTATGAAAACACTTTTGGGAAGAGCCATGGGAGCTATTACATCGCTGAAGAAACAATAGCACAGAACACAAGTCAGGGCACATGACTCTGGGGCTGTGTGAACCTGGTACCCGTGTCCTGCCTATCTGAAACCAGCTAATTTACCTCCTGTTCTTCTACTCTTCATTTGACTTGCCTGTGCAGGACTATGTGCTCCTCTCTCCTGTTTTTATCTAGAGTTGTGCCCCAAGTCGGTACCTCTCATAAAAAACCATGTGACTGCACATGAACACAGATTGACTGTCTGTCCCCTTAGACAAAAAAATAAAATAAAAAATCTCAGCACATTATTAATATTTTTATCTTAGTTGGACAAAAGATATACTAGTGACACACTGAGGGTGGTAGATCACTGGCACAGGTTTCCCAGAGAGATGGTGGAGATCCCATCCCTGGAGATATTCAAGGTCAGGCTTGATGGGGCTCCGAGCAACCTGATCTAGTGAAGATGTCCCTGCTCACTGCAGGGGGTTGGACTAGATGACCTTTAAAGGTCCCTTCCAACCTAATGCATTCTGTGATTCTATGACTTTATGAAGATAATTCTTAGAATAGATGCAGGTTCTGGTAAGGAAATCAGTAAGGAATAACCATCCCACAGATGCCAAACCAGGTTTCTGCAACCAGACACATTCTCTCCAGTGCACTGTGAATTATTTTGCCAAATTACTTTTATAACATTTTTTTTTCTGAACTGTAGGTTTCTCCTGTGCTGTATTTGAATACAGGCAACACCATGATAATGTCAGTTGTATCTCATTGTGACAGGGAAGAGGAAGCCAGATTTAAGATTTCCAGGTCAGTTTCTCAAATTTAAGAGTTACTCTGGAGAGTGACACCTCCAGTGAAGAGCTATAGACAGCCTGAATTTGATTCCCTCAGTGGTAAACACAAACTTAAAATCACAGGCTCAGTTTCTGAGACAGTCAACAACTACTATGGCCAATGCACAAATTAGCACTCATTAGGTCACTTACTCTCTCTGTATTTATAGCCTGAGTGCGAGCATTTTATATCTCCCAATATACGTTTACAGTCTGTTACAATTATCACACCATTCTTTATTGTTATCCTTAGCTCAAATTTGTACTTGTCCAAGAAGTTTCCATAATTTTAATTGATTCTTTTATAAACATCACTAGATAAGCCTATGTATGCCATGACTACATGTGAGGACTTGACAGAGGAATTAAGTTCCTTTGCAACTTTAGCTGTGGAGCCACTGGAGCTCATTGTAAGCTAGTGAATGCTCTAATAAATTTGCCATCAGAATTGTGAAAGATGTATAAATGCAATACAAAACTCTAAAGAGGAATGACTGACAGTCCCACTGGAAGTTAACCAAAGATTTAATAAGTAAGATGAACTTCTAATCTTTTAATGCTGCTTTGTCTGATTGGAAGTGATGCCTTGACAGCTTGGTTACATTGGCTATTTTGAGGAATAAGATGTGCTTCAGCCTCAGCCTGCATTACAAAAAGAAAAAGTTCTTTTCAGATGCACATTCATGGTACCCAGCTAAAGAAACTACAAAGGCTTGAAAACACTACAATTTCTATTTATTTATTTATTTTTCTATTCTGGTGTGAATGATCTTATAACCATCAGATCCAGTCTTGATGCCAATCCACTTTGGAATGGAAGAAGTGCTTTTAGTGTCTGGATGAATCACAAAGTAGTGGAATAAATCTGAAGACATCTCTCTTTAATACATTATCCAGTCATTTGGATTAATGATTCTAGAAGAGATTTTGGCTCTTTTGTTACGCAAAGTTTAAGAGAAACTCCATCCCATACATATGTGCATGTACATATGTGCATACCTACCTTTTTATCTTGCACCTCGGCGTACAAGTATTCTGTCATTGTAAATCTAACTATGTACACCTAAGGATAAACTAGAGACATGCTCCATAGATCAAAATGTGTGGTATACATCACAAACAATAATTTGGAGAATCATAGAATGCAATCACAGAATCACAGAATCACAGAACATTAGGGGTTGAAAGTGACCTTGAAAGATCATCTAGTCCAACTCCCCTGCCCGAGCAGGATCACCTAGGATCACACAGGATCACATCCAGATTGGTCTTGAATGTCTCCAGAGAAGGAGACTCCACTGGGCAGCCTGTTCCAGGGCTCTGTCAACATCACAGTGAAAATGTTACTCCTTACATTCAGAACTTCCTCTGCTCCACCTTGGACCCATTGCCCCTTGTCCTATCACTGGCCATCACTGAGAAGAGCCTGCACAGAATATTTATGATACTGGGGTGAGGGGGAGATAACTCATCACTCAAAACTGACATAGTGTTGGAGAGATTAGTATTAAACACAATTGACTGAAAATAAAGCCTACGTATTTGGACTATTCCTTAGTACTGGAATGTTCATCCAGGGAAGAAGTATTACTCTTTGAAGACCTTACGCCAAGACAAAAGTCTCTATATGGCAACCCCATGGTTGGACATGGGTGAACAAAGAATCATATAATCACAGATTCACAGAATTTTAGGGGTTGGAAGGGACCTCCAGAGATAATTGAGTCCAACTCCCCTGGGCAGCCTGTTCCAGTGCTCTGTCACCTTCACTGTGAAGAAGTTCTTTCTCACATTGGTGTGGAACTTCCTGTAGTCCAACTTGTGACCATTGCCCCATGCCCTGCTTTGTTGCCCTTCTCTAGACCTGCTCCAGCATCTCAACATCCTTCTTGTAGTGAGAATAATAGGCTTAGCACTAAAACTAGGGTTCTAGGTATGACAGAGAAAATTCCCATAACGGTGTCCACCAATCTTAAACCTAACATGCAATAAAACATTTATCCACATGGCATATTTTTATCCATCATCTGCACCTTAGTCTTTATGTTTTAACTGAAAGAGAACAGCATTCTCTCATTCCTATGTGGAGTATTTCCTTTTCATGTCCTTTCACACCAAGTTAGACACTGCTCGTTAATGTCACTTTCTGCCAGCTCTCCTACACTAGTATCTAGTCCTATTATAAGAAGGGCTGAAACTCTTGTTACTGGGTGGAGGCAACAAGGCTGCTGGAGAGTTTTTGTGTGGTTTCCTCTCTACCTGCAGAGCCTATGGCCAAGATTTCTTATAAAGATGATGATTCTTCAGGCCTTGAGCCATGAAGAAGCAGCTTTAAGGACTCAGTCCTACAAAGCATTGCACCCCATGCAGTTTGTGTACCCCATTAGATGGCCATTTGTCTAGTAAAGAACAAGGATGCAATAAATTCTTGAGGGGCTACAGCTCTGCAGGGAACACACATAAAACTTGCACACTGAGGACACTGGCCAGTGCCCTTCTGAAATTTTTTATCTCCATACACTGACCACACTGCCACTAGAGTGGACAAGGGAACAAATCTAGCCCTGTACACCACTTGCTTCTATTGCTTATTTAGCACATGGTTGCTACCACAAAAATCCCTTCTGTTGGATAGCATCAGATCATTGCTTAACTCGGGCAACGCTAACCATATTTAAAGAATCACTGGTCTTTCTCATTAGGATCCTATAGGATTTGGTTTTCCACAACTACAGCCTCTCCATAGCCATGTTAAAAATAGGCTTGGTAATACTTTTCACATTTGTAGGCTGTCACAAACGGTTAGCCAGGAAGAAGTCATTCAAACCCACATGACTTTGTAATTAAGGCACCTAACTCTTACAAACCCCATTTTTCACAGAAGCAGTGACTTAATAAAGTGCAGCGAAGCTGCGGGGGATTCTGTGGTTTCTGTGTGCAGGCCTTGTGCGAACATTTCGACCCTCAGCCCTGACCACAGAGACCACAGTCATCAGAAGGAATATTTATTTCCACTCCAGCACTTGTCTGGTCTGGTGGACAAGCCCCTGAGCATGGAGCCACAAGGCTGAGGGCATGGTGCCTTGCGGGAAAATAATGGCAGTCATTTCCCTTTGCTGGCTTCAGTTTCACGATCTATAAAACTAGGATGATGATTTCTTCTTCTTTAAAAAGTTTCCTTAAGATCTAGGGATGAACTGAGCAAGATATTATTTTTTCAGATGGGGTCACTGAGGCATACAGATGTGATGGTAGCACTGATGAAGTCAGAGAGAAAGCTGGAAATGAACTCCAGGAGTCATGAGTCCCATTCCCATGCACGCCCCTTTTATTTCATGACCTTGTGAGGAGTCAGATGCAGGAAATTAAAGCCTGTAAATTAAACTGATGAAGCTCTTTTGCCCAGATGAGTAGGAGGATCACAGAGATGAGAGCACTTGAGCTTTCTCCACACAATTATTAGTAACACGCTCAGAGCCAGAAAATGCAGATAAAATTAAAAGAGCCATTAGATAATTACTAGAAATGTATTTAACTTCACTATAAAGGATACTTATTTTGGTTCCCCTGCTGAGTGAAGTCAGGGGAAAATACCTGATGATCACTGTGATGACTACAGGTCATTCGCACTGTAAATCAGAAGAGCAGACTTTGCATCTGCTGCCTGTTGATGTTCATCTGTCACAAGACCACCAGTATTGGTGTGAAGACACTACCAGTGAAGACCCTGGTGAGAGCATGGGATTTTGGAGAGACGCAGTCCACCTCTTGCTTGTGATGCCTGGTAGAAGGTCAGGATGTCCCTCACTGGGACTCTGGGAAATCAGTCCTTCCACTGCTTAGCTCACCAGCAGGCTGAAAATTCCCAGCTAACTAATCCCTAGTCTGCTCTCCAGTATGCAAGTGTGACTTTTGATGGCCACTTGAACTCTTGCTGTGGGATCTCTGTGACATGTAACAAGCCTTATAGTGAAGGAAACAGAAATAGATTCATCACTGGCACTTGCAACCCTCTGACAATGCCTCATATTCATTTTCCTAATCAGGTGAGGGAAACATGGGTCTAGGTAAAAATGCTAGAGGGTGGTGACAAGGTGGTGGAAATATGTGCCCAGAGAGCAGTTATCAATGGCTCATTGTCAAAAGAGAAAGCGTTGCTGGAAATCCAGAAAACACAACCAAGGAGGACAAATTGATCAAGTTACATTTATTAGCCAAAAGAAAGAGTCTTGGTGGAATATAACTGCTTCTGAGTATCAAAAAGGCTGTCACAAAGTACAGTGATATAATTTGTTTTCACCAGCAGGACAAGAAATGCTTTTACGGTGCTGCGAAGAAAAATTCAAACCAGATAGAATGATTTATGAGGATCAAGAGCATCACTAGATTCAAGACTCTGAAATTTTCATTCCTGGGGTCTTTAAAGAGAGTCTGGATAGACTTCTGCCAGGAAAAACAGGTATAATGGACCCTGCTTAAGATTTTCTATTTTTTCTATGTGCTTTTTCTGTGCATTTTAATGATGTCCTGAATCTCGATTTGCTTCTGGCCAGACTTTGTGCATCTGCATCATTTGGGCATAGGCTACTGGTAGTTCAGCATACAGAGATAACCCGCTGTCAAGATGCCTAAAAAATATGAGCTGGATGTTATGGCAGGCAAGATGAGCACTCTTCTGGGACAGATTGTAGTTGCACAATACTACTGAAAGGGTAGATGGGAAATAAAGCAGCAGTTAAGCCAAGTGCTAAAGTCTGGATCACATGCAGACCCAAGTCCTCTCACTGTGCTTTCCCCAGAGTCATCTCAAAACAGTTCTGCAGCAAGAACTTGTATCTAAGATGTTCACGCAGGACATGAGGCCCTGGAAAGCCAAGTAGCACCACATATCAATTATTGCCACTCACCCAGTGTCTGATGCTGCATTCCTGACTCAGACCCTCTGCTGCCATTACACGGGTGATCTCGGGGATCTCAGAGTCATCTGGAAAAACAAAAGTCACCTCACTGCCTTCACACACACAAAACATAAAAGCCACAGAGGCTGAATCTCTGGTGGCTCAGTCTAATGGACGACCAGGAGTCTTAGATCTTGCACTTCCTGAGGAGCCCCCAATTAGGAAAGATATGGACCCATGCCCACTCAGTCGTGGTTAGGGTTGGTGCTTGCAGGAATATGTGCTGCTTCGGGACAAGCCCAGGGGAACACAGAGGGGTGTGTGGAGTTTTACATAGCTCTGCAGAGCTGTGTAGTCCGTTAAATAGTGAACTCACTACAAATACAGACCTATCAGTGACTGGTTTCATACAGCACACAATAGGTAAAATTCACTCTAAATTAAAAACTCAATGTAAAAGAGATTTCAATATAAAATACACACAAAAATGTAATTTATTTGGTCTCTGCTTTGGCAACTATATGGCAGTAGCAGACATCTTTGGGGAAGGTGCTTTTCAGGGATTAACGGCCAGGTGGGGGTTAATAGGCCACAGCTGCACTATGATCCCCAACTCCACCCCAAATTAATGATCTTCTGAGAACATATCCTTAAATTAGAGGAAATGACAGGTTTAAATTGGCATGTGCCACACACAGTGCAGTGGCAAGCCCAACAGTTAGTATAATTTTTAATATGGCCATAGAAAACACCTTTTTATACTAATAGAATAAATCATGTTCTCAACACCTGGAGTTTACACTAGCCAATCTGTAATAACGTATTAATGCATAGCAGTTGCACATCCTGTTACAGAGCAGCAATAAAATGGCGAGGGACCCAAGGGTAAGGGAATTAGCTCTAGCTAGCAAGACTCACTGACTGATGTAGATCACCACTCTCCAGCAGAGCAGGTGATTACCTTTGGTATCACACAACAGACCATTTGCTTATTTTACTTCCTAGGTGTTCATGGGCTTTTTTTTTTTTTTTCCTTGTTTTCTGATCATGTAGACTTGAGTTCAGGAAAGAGTTCTAATTTATTATTCTGTTCTATGTGATTCTATTTACAGTCTTCCTTTAATTATATTGATTACCAAGCCAGCTTCATGCTCCAAATGCTGCTGCTTCTCTTAGGAGCATGCTGTGTTTCTACTCGTTGCAAAAGCCACTGATGGTGGCAAGATAGCATACCTGTACTTACCCCCTCTACTCCACTCTTAGAATCATAGAATCATAGAATCATAGAATCATAGAATCATAGAATCATAGA
>VXBZ01003324.1:177112-278033 GCA_013399135.1 Heliornis fulica
AGACCCTTAAGATCATCCAGTCCAACCATTAACCTACCGCCACCAAGTCTACCCTTAGACCATGTCCTCAAGCACTGCATCTACCCGTCTTTTAAACAGCTCCAGGGATTAGGACTCAACCACCTCCCTGGGCAGCCTGTTCCAATGCTTGATGAGCCCGTTCCAATGCTTGATGAAAAGCACCTCTAGTCTGTTCTCATTCCACCTCTACTCCACTTTTGTCCCTGTCTACTCCGCTCTCGTGAGACCCCACCTGGAGTATTGTGTCCAGTTCTGGAGTCCCCAACATAGGAAGGACATGGAACTGTTGGAATGGATCCAGAGGAGGCCACGAAGATGATCCAAGGGCTGGAGCATCTCTCCTATGAAGACAGGCTGGGAGAGTTGCTGTTGTTCAGCCTGCAGAGGAGAAGGCTCCATGGAGATCTTATAGTGGCCTTCAAGTATCTGAAGAGGCCTATAAGAAAGCTGGGGAGGGACTTTTTAGAAGGATGTGTAGTGATATGGGGAATGGTTTTAAATTGGAAGAGGGTAGATTTACATTGGATAGTAGGAAGAAATTCTTCACTCTGAGGGTGGGGAGACTCTGGCACAGGTTGCCCAAAGAAGCGGTGGCTGCCCTGTCCCTGGAGATGTTCAAGGCCAGGTTGGACGGGGCCTTTGAGCAGCCTGGTCTGGTGAGAGGTGTCCCTGCCCATGGCAGGGGGTTGGAACTTGATGATCTTTAAGGTCCCTTCCAGCTTGAAACATTCTGTGATTCTATGATTATATCTTTAACATAAAGGTAATTCTGAATAGGGTTCAAGGAGAAGGTTTTTGCTAATACCTCATGGAGCAAAATGGATTTCCTTCTTCCTCTCAGAAGTATTCTTCCAAGCTTCCAATGGGATCAAGTGGACCTTAGTAAATTGGTTATGCACAGATCCAGGAGGGGCTCTGAAAGCAGCACCTTCCTTTCCTAAATGAAAACATAAAATTCCGATTTCAGCCACAAAGCTGGTTCTTTCATGAGGAGATTGTACATTTACAAATAACATAAGTCAAGAAAACTCAAATTTTATCTTACATGTGGTACCTTTATTGTTCAGCAACAAATCAGATATTTGGAGAGATTAAATCACAGTCTGTTTTGATAACTCTGGAAGGGTTAAATTTTTGTGCTTTATATTTTGTAGAATATAAGAATTGTGTCCAAACCACAGAGGGAACACTGAGCCTGTAACTACTTTATCAGAACTCAGTGTCTTCCTGAGGCTCTAAAGTATTTGGGGTTTCCAAATTAGAAGAAACAAAAACACTACTTGATGAGGCAGCTGCTCTACTGCATTCATCTCTGTCCACACAAGAGGAAGAAAACAGGTTTTACAAAGCTGTGGTGGTAAATTTTTCAGTCACAGATTTATGGGAGTTATTACAGCTTCCCTACCATCACCTTTACATTTGGATGTTGGGGCCTACAGGCTCCATCCTCATTCTCATTATTATCATTACTATTTTAAAAGGATTGGGTCCACAAATTCATTCTTATGATACAGCTGTAATGAATGGAGTCACTGAGTGTTCTGGATGGGACCCTGGGTCTCCAGAAACCCATTTCAGTGTGTGTTGGTAAGGGAAGGTGGGGGAAACAGCAATTGCTTTTCTTAAAAACATAAATGGGCTAATAAGTAGAAGTGCCAAATCATATAATATGAAATGGAGTGGCAAGAGGCTACGGAAGGCAGGAAAACCCTTACTTCTAGATTTGGAGGGACATCATGTATGATGCCTTTGACGGGGAAGTAAACAGGAAAAGCCAAGTTGGCTGAAGTTGGTAAGAAACAGGGAGGGAAAAGTCCATGTTTACCACATGGAAAAGGACAGACAAAGGCAGCACAGAACTAAATGTTATTTTCAAAATTCCCAAAAGAGAATGAGACAGGAGAGAGGGTAAAGACACAACAACACTTAAAAAAGACTTTAAACAAGTACTTAGTAATGTTTCTCTCTAAATGGATTTAGACTGGTTCCCTCTGTCTGCACAAGGCTAAGAGAAAGCACACTGCCAGCTCACAGGCGTTGCTGCAGCTGAAAACTTTGACAGGTTTTGTCTTTTTTCTTATTCCCACATCAAACTTCTATGCATCCTGAGAGTGGCTGATAAAGTAAGATAAACTTCCAAAGACCTATACTTACGTTTATGAAATTGACAGCTCTCCTCCTCCTGAAACACATAAGGATCACTCTGTGGTTATACAGAAAGTCACTGGATGTGGATTAAACTATTGGGAACTGACAGAAAGAGGGATATTTATTGGCTCTCTAGGACCCAGTTCTGCAGTCAAGACCAATATGAGGTCATTGATAGCATGACAGTTAAAATGGAGCACCTGCAGCAGGGTTCTGCATGGTATCCATGAAAAACTGTCAATATAATGAAATTAGACAATCTGATTCTTCTAGGCAGAAGCTGTGCATCATATTCCCATGACCTTAGCTACTTGGACAGAGACTTCGTGTATTTTTTTATGTCCTGCCTCTCAAATCACAGATGGTACTGCAGGATAGACTTGGTTGCTACAGCTTGTACTGCAGAACTTGTGCTCCAGGTGTACAGCACAGACCCAGGTGCCTTCTCCCAAACTGAGAACAGTAAAAAGTGTAACCTCAGGTTGGATTTCATGATTCTCACTTGATTGAAGAAATTGTTTCTACCATGATAGCAACAAGATACTGACTTGGGTGAACAGAAAACCTACACATTGAGTTACAAAAGGGTATGATCCACCCTACCAATGTCAAGTAAAGTCCTTCAGACTTGTTTTGACTCCTTTGAGACTCTTTTAAAGATCTGCACCTACAGGTTACCAGTTGCTGATCTGGGAAGTGCTCAGTTGGGGTTCATTGCCTTTCCTGTCTAAGCTTCAAGAGCTATCATTTCATTCAGGGGGAACAAGGCTTAAGTATAACAGGCACCTTACCTTCTTTTCTGAGGTAAGAGTGTATCACTGCAGAATGCAAAACATATGAGATGATTTTAACTCTTTTCCCCTATATATTGCATGCATGCAAATTGAAGGACTATCTCTGACCTTTCCAGCAAAGTTTAATAGTAATGTTTCTAGCATACATAAATTTGTCAGTGTCACTTGCTACTAAAATTTGTATAGGAAAAACAGGGGTAAAATAACCTATCCATATGAAAACAATAATCATGTAATATTTATTGTCTGGGATTGAAATGTTTCAAATATTCAAAGCAATAAAACGTCAGGAAAAGCTAGACTTCCTGATGTAAAGAGGCCATAAATTTATTTGTTCATGAAACACAAGGGGGAGGGAGGAATCAATGTGATATTTTATGCAAAAGGAAGAAGGGAAGAAGGGAGGAAAGAAGAAGAAAAAAGAAAGAAATAGAAATAGAAATAGAAATAGAAATAGAAATAGAAATAGAAATAGAAATAGAAATAGAAATAGAAATAGAAATAGAAATAGAAATAGAAATAGAAATAGAAATAGAAATAGAAATAGAANGTTAGAGCAGCAGAGAGCCCCCAGAGGGCACAATCCACTTACCTTTGGGAGTTGAAGGAGGAAAATGGCAGCCAAGTGCACAAGTTCTGTATTATAAATATAAGGAACTTTCAGACACAGTTTAAGGGAGCAATGAGGCATCTCTGCTGTGTCCAGCTATGACAACCACTTCAGCATTCAAGCACATGAAAATACCTGTTGTTGCCCTCAATGTATAAAATGGGGGCTTATTCCCAGCCCTTTGAGAACTCCCCCCTCAAACACAATTCTCTTTGACTTAATATAAACAATCAAACATCACACCCCCGCCCTCAACCCTTTTTTTCTACAGGAAGTCAAAGATGAATTTTTTCAGAACTTGACAAAGCTTCACAATCTCTTAAAGATTGACAGTGTGACATTAAATTTTGTGCAAGAGAAAAATGAGTAATAATAGCAGGAGAGAAGCCAAAAGCTGTAATCAAATTATTATCACAAAATAAAATAATCTTCATCTTTACAAGGATAACTCTGCTTTCATGGCCGAGAGGAGGGGTCAATAGAGAGAAAAGTCTGCTTTTGGATTTGTAAGAGTAAGTCTGGTATTTGTCATTCAGTTGTTTTGAAAAAAAAACAACAACAACCCCATTCATATTTATTTCATATATATGCATATGATAAATACGAATATATTCATATTCGTTTTATATGCATGTAAATAAGCACATTTTCTATGCCTGCTCACCTGTGAATGAAGATTTAATAACAGTCTCTTTAAGTGCTGCATTAATTTTGCCCTGCCTTTAGGACCACCAAAGAAACCAACTAAGATGCAAAATCCCTTCAGATTGAGCACCACAAATACATACCAATGTGCAAATAAAACAAGCCTCAACAAAAATAAAAATGAATCAAACATCATCCACAAACCCAACTTCAACACCATAAAAAAACCACCCACATATAAAGACTAACCAGGGCAAAAACTGGAAAGATTCATACTTCATCCAAAAATTCAAAAGTTTGGCTGCTTATCCCAGATTTTGTCTTCGTTATGGTAACACTGGGAAGGCTGTAATCTGCAAGCATGGATGTGCCTCCTCCTGTAGTCCACAGCCAAGCCTTTCCTTCTCGTCTAGTTTGACAGTAGCAAAAGTATTTGATCCCAAGGAGACATTAATTTTACCCACAAGCCCCATTCACAGACAGGAGGATATAGACATCTGCTTGATAAGACACCTGTCCAAAGAGGTTTAACTGGACATTGGAGCATACAGACTAACTGACATTGAAACTCCAGACTTCTGGTGGAATAATCTTCATACTTCAATAACCCATGTGTGGATGGAGCTTTGGCCATTTCCTGGATGATTCCATTGCAATGTCTTGCTGCAGGGACAATATTCACACATCTGGGCACATCATAAGAGCATGTGGACTAGCTTAGATAGCTATGGCTATTTGGGTATTGTGGATAAAAGTAACTGACTCAGACTCTGCTCTGAAATACATTTGACCTTAAAATGTGAAAGGTTCTTAATCCACTAGTCAAAAACAGCTGCAGAAAGACAGAAAGTTGTTTACCACTGCATTGGCTCTGAAACCTGACCACATATGAGCTATTCTTAACTATTTCACTGCCCAGCACCAGCATACAATTCTGATCAGAAAAGTGTGAAAAGAAACACAAAGTAAATGTCAAACAAAAAAAAACCAAAAATAAAATCCCCAAGTGACATTCAGCTGAGTCCAGCACCATTTATTCTGTTTTACCTTGGATATTCAGCATTGTGGTTCTTGATCTTCCAGTGAAAAATTTTGTCATGTTTTTCCTCTTGAGTTTGTGTCCAATTTGCACAGTAAGGAGACAAGTGGGCTGCACATACATTTGAGGGAGACCTCAAGGATGACCTCAACTTTTAGTTGTACAAGTTCAAGCCCTATAGAAGGCATGTATCAATCTTGCCATCAGCCCAGAGATTATGGTGGAGGACTTTCAAAGACACCTTTTCTAGGTAGTAAGAACACCCCATAATAATTGCTTCAGTTTATTTCTGTTGTCTCTACACCAAATTCTTTGAATAGTAAAATAGTAAGATTAGAAAAATGTTGATAACATTCCAAAATAGAGAAATATGAGTTAAGTAAGGCCAAGGTGACATGGAGAACACTGGACAGATCATGTCTAATTTACTGAAGTTACTTGAGTTATTTCAAGTTACAAAAAAATTCTACATGTGTAGCAAGTTTGGGGATGAGCAACCCTAGGTACCAGTATAGGTTGGGGACTGGCCTGTTAGAGAGCAGTGTAGGTGAGAGGGACCTGGGGGCCTGGTGGACAGCAGGATGACCATGACCCAGCAATGTGCCCTCATGGCCAGGAAGGTCAATGGCATCCTGGAGTGTATTAGAAAGGGGGTGGCTAGTAGGTCAAGATTGGTCCTCCCCCCCCTCCACTCTGCCCTGGTGAGACTGCACCTGGAGTATTGCGTCCAGTTCTGGGCTCCTCAGTTCCAGAAGGACATAAAAGTCTTTGAGAGAGCCCAGTACAGGGCCACCAAGATGATGGAGTGGAACATCTTCCTTAAGATGAAAGGCTGCGGGAACTGGATCTCTTTACCTTGGAAAAGAGGAGACTGAGGGGCGACCTCATTAATGCCTATAAATATGTTAAGGGTGAGTGTCAGAAGGATGGATCCAGGCTCTTCTCAGTGTTGGCCAGTGATAGGACAAGGGGCGAAGGGTCCAAGCTGGAGCATAGGAAGTGGTATCTGAATATAAGGAAAAACATTTTCGCTGTGAGGTTGATGGAGCACTGAAACAGGCTGCCCAAAGAGGTTGTGGAGTCTCCTTTTCTGGAGACATTCAAGACCAATCTGGACATGTTCCTGTGTGATTTAGTCTAGGTGATCCTGCTCAGGCAGGGGGTTGGAGTAGGTGATCCTTTGAGGTCCCTTCCAACTCCCAACAATCTGTGTTTCCATGATTCAGCACTGATGATCAGCAGATATACAATGATCTGAGCTAGGCAGCTCTGGGAGAGACATTCAGCTGTGGCCTTGCTCCTATAAAAGCCATCTTTCCCCTTCTGCAGTGATGTTCTGGATTAGGTTTTACCTAGGCTTGACACGACTGATGCTGTTTCATTTGCAGATCTGAGGAAATCATGTCAGTACAAGAAATGCAACAGTTTCTTTGTTTGCTTTTTTCCCTGTTTGTTTGTTTCTTTTTTTCCTTTCTCCACAGATTAATTAAATACTTATGGAAATGAGAGCTAAACAGAACCGGTTTGAGCCAACTTGCTTGACTGACTCTTGACTATCTCAACCCTGCTATAGCGTCAGGTATCTTACTCCTTCTCTTCCTCCAGGTCTAGTTATAGGCTAGTTATCAGCCACCACACTTCACCTGTGCTTTATTAGATTCAAAGCCAACTCATTTATTAAAAGCTAACATTTTACTTTATGTTTGTGAACACCCATAGCAGCTGTTGACTCATTTAAACAAGGGCATTTATGTTTGTTAATCATGTTTCTCCCATTATTTCTTGCAGGTCTAATGCACCAAAGGCAGGTTGGGTGGAGATCAAGGTAAGAACACCCTTGCACTGCTGGAGTAGGATTTTTTAATGAGTATGTTCCTTGTGGTGGTTACTGACGCAGAAATCCAGTAGAGTCTGGAGGAGGGAAAGTGACCCACAGTCCATGTTTTGGTGGAAATGTAACAGTCACATTTTTTGCATGAGGCCATTGAGTGGCTGTAGCACATTTCAGAGAGGTTGTAAAGTGCTGAGCCCTGGACTGGATCCAAATTGAATGATTACATTCTTCCTCTCCATATTCTTCTCATAGATTGAGCTGGACATGACCACCTTCTCTCCTAACCTGGGCTGTGTTACATGCTTTCTGATGCACCTATCATTTTCACTGCTGAGGGAAAACTATTTAGTGCTGAGAGCATCAGGATGGATTTTGGGAATCCATGTTTCCTGAACCATGGACTCCCAACATGGGGACAGCCACTTAGGCTCTCTCGCACCAGAAGAAACGGAGATAACAACACATGATTATTTCAGAGCAGTGCTGCAGGCATAAATATGTGGAAGACTGTGAGGCACTCAGGTATTACAGTCATCAAAGTCATGCAAGTACCAAAGATTGACAGATTACATCTTCACAGTAAGAAAATTTGCAAAACATCTGGATGGAGACTAGTCCAGAAATACAGAGATACTGGAATAAGACTCTTGCACCAATATCTCTGTCTGATAGTAATTAAGAGGAATCTTCAATCACAAATATAGAAGAGCGCTATAAAATGCAAAATGAAACGTTATTATTATAATTTTAGTCCTTGATTTTCCTTATTTATCTTTCCAGCTCTCTTCCACTACTAACCTATCTTGTTTTGGAAAAATAGTATGTAAGTATAGTGGAGCTTGATTACTGAGAATGGCTATTAATGTAGTGTCTTAGAGTGCTCTCTAGACAGTTAAAAGGCTTTTAAGAGTGAAATATGAAGGTTTCCTTCAAATTTGCAGCCATTTGCTTTCTAAAAGTTAGTTTCAGTTGCCAACATTTCAGTGATTTATAGAAGTCAAAGTATCTGATTTTTGTCTCCCCAGAATAGATGAGAGCTATTTCTCCTTATTATTTTATAAAGGCAACGTCATTATCTTAAGCAGAAAAAAAGCCCCAAAACCCAACCCAAGTTAAGAGTGACATAAAAGATACAGCTTTTGAAATAAGTTTTTAAGGCATCTGGCCTTATTTAAACCATCAAATTTGCATTCAATTCCTTCAGGGATGGCTCTGTTGCTTTGCGCTGGCTCGGTGCCCGCTGAATAAAGCTCTGGATTTAATGCATGCCACCACTGTGTTTCCCTAGCTGCACCGCCACTCAGTGTAGATATATAGCAGAGGTATAAAAAGCCTAACCTTGGACAAGATGATTCACTTAGGCAAAAAACCCTCAACAAAACAACCAACTCAAGCCCAACCTATAACTGTGTTTCACCTGGAGTTTAGACTTGTGACTAATGTCACTATCTGTTTACTCTTAAATTATTAGTAGAAATGTTCATGTACTATGAAACATTCTGTATGAGCTAGACAGGAAGCTATAAAACATTTTATGAGATCTACATGCAGCTGATGGCAGAACATTAATACAACGCTAAGGTTCATCTAAATCAGGAAGTGCCAGAAAACACGTTTTTTTCGCCCCCCTCAGTGAGATCTTCACTTGACAAAGAGAAGTGCACTTTGAAAACCCAGAGCGGGGCAAATTCTTCAAGGTCCTGAGTGTCTCTGGAAAAAAATGGAGCACTGTCACCTTCTCTCAATTTCCAGGTGAAGGTAAGAGCCTTTCAAAGGGCTTTATTTTCTCAGAAGAGAGCCTGAGGAAGGACAGGTCAGGAAATGAGATGAAGATCAATTAGAAATCTGTGTTGGGGCTCCCTCACCTCTGTCAATCTTCAAGCTGAATTATTACTCCTGTTTTGGGATGGCTGGAGTAAGAAACTGAAAATCTAGACAGTACAACCACACAGCAAGGTAGGCAGTGAATGTTGAGCAAACCTCACGCTCCCCTCAGCGTTATGTGGTCTTATTGCTGCTGAAATGGGCTCTGTTTCCTTTCTTCAAGTAACTAACCTTAAATAATCAGCATCACCTGATTCAGTTACTATAAATCCTTGCTAAGAATCAACATGATTTGCAAGTTAAAACTACACAAGCTCTTCATATGTGGCCATTAATTGAATCACAAATTGTTTTTTTATATACATATAATAAGGAACAAAAGTTTAAGATAAAATATGTAGTGCCAGCTTGAACATACATCTCCACTTCTGGAGCTTGTGAAGTGGTGCTACGACACTCTGTATGCAGCACGAGTCCTTGCAGACCCATTTTTCTTTTAAACAGAGTTAAAGAAAACTCAGAAGATAAGGAAAAAACCAATTACTTCCCAAAATAAGAATAAACTGTTAGTCCAAGATAGGGACACATAAACCTACCTTGTTTTACTCTAAATTCAGCTCGCTGACTTGTGCAGAGAAGTGAAAGGTTATTATATGGGTTTACTGGGCAAACCCAGATTTTATAAATAATTGCCTGTCAAACTGTTCAAGATAGACAAACATGCAGCAGACCAACAAAAACACGATCTGTCATATTTCTGAGAGAAATGTATGTTGAGTCTTCATTCTCTGGGACTTTAAGTAGACCAGTAAAAAATAAGTGCCAGTATTTTTCCTGCTTATGCATATTTTAAAATGTAAAACCTGAGAGAGAGAGAGATACTGCTACGGAAGGAATTTTTATTCCATTACCCAGTGCCTGAAACAGTTTCTTCTGTCTATATCCCTGCAGATCGAAACCAAATACAATAAATGCTGGTGTCCTTTTAAAAAGTCTGGATGTTTACAGCAAGCATGTAATTTTCCATGATTAAGGACGCCAACAAAAATAAAGAGTGATGATAAAAAGAAAAGTTTAATCATATATTGTGAGAAGCACAGATGGAACATCAGAAAACTCCCCCCCCCCCATTTAATACACTGCATTGTACACATTACTTTCAGTCCGTGACACAGAGATTAATTCCAGAAGATAGAAGCGTAAACAGGTAAAAAGAAAAATAAAAAAGCAATTTATGAATGGCAGCAATATTTCATATACAAAGTTATATCTTACAATATTTTGTTTGCAAAGAGAAGAGACTTTCTTGTGTGTGTTTATTTAAAATATATATTTAAAAAGTTTTTGCAAGCACCAGGAAAGCAGGGCAACAAAACCACTTACAAATGACCACAAGAGCATATGGTGGGAGTAAAAATTAAGACCTCACATACTAAACACAAAAGAGAAGCACGGCTTCACTATATGAAAGTAATATTTTGCTAATCTCCTCTCAATCCCTTGAATGCTCTGTCTTAATTTGAGGTTTAAGTTAGATTTCGAGCCTGAGCTAAGAATGGCTGAAGTAGCCCCTGAGGGTACCATGGGGACACCAGCAGTAGCTCCTGGTGACGGGCTGAAGCATGTGCCCTTTTCTCTGGTCAGGCTTCATCGCGGTTAGCTCTATATTTGTATAGTTTTTATGGGAAGAAATGAATGTGTTTGTGAGGCCAGCAGAGGCTGGAGGAGCAGGGGATGGGAAGAAGAGTAGAGGGAGGGACCGAGATTTGAAAAATAAATCTGAAAACAAACAACGTGACTGAAAATATTAAAAAAAAAGGCAAAAAAGAGCCTGTTTCTTCTTTAACCAAATCCAACAGTACTGCTGCCTTTGTCAACAACTGACACAACATCTGCTTCCTGAAGCAAATGCTGAGCAAGTACATAACGTTAAGCCTTTGCCTAGAACCACTGAGACAGACACAGCTATTTAAATACTTTGGGATGTATTTTTCTGAACAGGGGCCCGATCCAGTGCCAAATCACCCCAAAGGCTTTCCTGGATTTCAGAGAGTGATGGCTTGAGCCTCAGGAGAAATAAATATTGAAAATTTGGAGCTGATCACTTAGTTTATCCTTGGGTCTAAAAAAATGCAAAAAGACAAGTCTCTAACTGGTAAATACAGTTTACCTGAACATTTTTCTGAATGTCTTTGGATCTGAACTCACTATTACTATCATCAAAAGTCCCCTTACTGATTAAACTGGGTTAAACACTTTCTGACCATGTAAAATTCAGTTGTGAGAAATCAGTGGAAAATTATGGAAAACCATTTTTTTTTGTCAAAATCACAATGGAAAACCTAGATAACCTTCATATAAACTCTATAAACCTATATAAACCAGTCTGTCTCTGGCATCTTTCTGCCCCAACCTGCTTTATAAAACAACATCTTTAGGAGAACATACAGACTTCCAAACAGTTAAATAAAAATGACATCGCATCTCAGAAAGAGGCTGACATCAGCAAGTCCCCTGCAAACTTCAGCATTGTCTGATCTGCATTCTTGTCCACCTACACGCTATCCCAAACATCCTGCCATTAATTAGCTAAATGTTCCAGCTAGTAAACAAGAATAACGATTGAGGGGGCTGGAAAAAGAGACAGAGTCAGCCAGCAGATAGTCACAACAAACCAGCCCACTCACTGGTACACGGAGACACTGGAGTTTGGGTTTTGGGTTTTTTTTTTTCCTTCCATGGTGGGGAAAAGAAAATCACCTTAATATAACATTGCCTTTCCTGTTGCTGCAGCCACATCCATATTAGCAAGCGAGAAAAGTCATCCCGTTTCTGCGGTAGGCACTCTGTCAAAGAAAGAGAAAATCTGTAATGAATTATCACATCAACTCAAACAAGGGAAGAAGGCAGAGAGAAAGGCAAAGCTTTCTTCCTGTTTTGAAGACCATTCTGACTGCAATCTAATAGTATGCTTAATCTGAACATTTCTGGTGGGGAAGCTATAAGCAACCACTTTGTCTATTAAAAATCAGTGTGGTTAACAAGTGGTTATCAACTCTATTTCAGGAGAGTGAGAGATATGCAAAAATGTAACATCCTATTTTGTTAATTGCCTACAAAATAGATGAGGCCAAAAATACACTATTATGCTGAATCTGTTTGTCCTTTGTAAGCATGTGTTCTCTATTCACTCTGTTCAAGAATAATTTTTAACCTGTCTTAATAGTCTATAAATTAGCGAATAATTACAGTTTTCCAAACCTAATTTATAGCCTGAATCTAAAGCTACATAAACAGACACCAGTATAATCACAAACACGCTCCCCCCTCCCCTTCCCCTCAATTAATCTATCCCCCCCCCGACTCCAGTCAGTACAAAATAATTTGATAAGCTGGGACCAAATGTTTCTAATGATAAAGAAGCACAAGAGTTAAACGGCGTTTGAGAAAAGAATTTTAAAACATCCTGTGACACTGTCTTACTAAAATACCCTTCATGCATTTTTAACGTCTCTTTCTCAATCAATATAGGAAACTATTCCCTTTTACCCCAGGCACATTGCAAAACCTGTATTTTAAGGGGATATTCTCAGTTTAAAAATGTAGTGCCTTTTCAGTGGGTGATATTAATGGTGTCTTCAAAAAGGAAAATAGTTTAAATGCTTCTGCTTTATTTGGTTCACCTTCACCAGTCATTCAGTTTTGAAAATGAAAATACAGTCATCTACTTCATTACAGTTAGTGCTTCATCAGATTTATTTTGTACCTCTTACGTTTGAGCACTTAGGAAGTGCCATATATAACAACCATTTTTAGTAACTCTACCAATTTCCTAATCGATTTCAGTGAGATCAATTCCCCCTCTCTTAAACAGGAATTAGCTGAGTATCGTTAAGAGCAAAGGATAACCTCAAACAACTTTGTGTATAAATAGTAGATATACCGAGCTGCAAGGAAATGGGTTTCACAACCAGCAAGCATGTGTTTGGAGAGACATTTACAGGCACTGAATATGCAAAAGGAAATATGTACAAGATGTTCATTACAGCATCCTTCACGTTAACACCACACTTCAATACAGACATCTAGCAGCATATGCTGTTAAAGTCGAAGAGCAGACTATTAGCTCTGGGATATATAGCCAGTCATCAGACATGACAGTATCACCGCAAACAACAACAAAATAAAACCCAAAGACTATACCCAAACGTGAAATACATAAAAAACAGACTAGCCAATAATTTTGAAAGGATCCAATATTCTCCCACAACCACAAGCAGCAAGTCCAAGGGAGTTTGGATCTGTGTCTTGCCCAAACCATTATAGCTGGCATTTTGAAGCAGATGCAAAAGTAATGTTTGGAGCTCCTTGACTCCAATATTTTTTCAGAGCTTTATAAGCCAAGTGACAACCTTTAACACATAAACAAACTATTCAGGGCTATTGTGCAGTTTTTTGCTTGAAGATAAATGAAATGGAGGCTGAGCGTAAAGTTGGATCCACATGAAAGAGAAAAGGTCGAATTTTGCAAAAGGAATTTTGGTTGCAAAGCAAAGTTGGGCTTGGCTAGGCTCACCTGGGAAATAATGAAGTTTAACATTATCCAACATAGGCAATATTATACGGTTAGTTATATCCCTGAAAAGGTCGTTTTAGAAGCAAGTTTCAGTGGAGGGAGGATAACACCTTCAGAAACTTGGACACACCCACCAGTCTATATTTAGCAATATATTATAACTGCTGTGGCTATACTTAGGATTGAAAACTATTTCCTACTTAACTCCCTGTTTCACATACTTTAAACTTTCTGAAACATTTGCCCTTGGGCTGAAATTTCCTCTGCTTTAATCTCTGCCTGAAGTTCAATTTCTTTGGAAAGGACCAACAAAAATTCCTCAAGCCATTTTGAAGTTGAGCAATAATGAAAACAACACATTTTTCCTTACTAAGCCAGAGAAAGTGATTCTGATATATGCATGTTTTATTACAGAATTTAGCTATAAATTGAAGCATTTTATCCAGAAAAAATCTTTACCTTCAACCTCAGCTTAAAGGTAACTGTTTTGAAAATCAGTATTACAGAGGAGAGAGTTTGATTCATCCCATTTGATACCAAGAAAACACCTTGTTCTTATTTTGATAACTTATTGCATAATAAAGATTAAACTCCAAAATTCTTTTATGCATAGCAAAACTATTTTACAGTCATCCCATCATTCTGAGTTATACCATGTATCATTAAGATACATACAGCTGAATTTGTGATACTAAAAGGCAAATCTTTACATGCCAATAACCGTGAAGAGGAGCAGCAAGATGGATTTTATAAAACTTGCATGTGTATGTGCCCTTGCAGAAGAGAGTTTATATGTATGTGGCAGCCATTGAATGTGGTTTTGATATAATGTAAAGGGTTTGGGTGACACTTTTGGGTGCTTTATGCTACTTTGGCAATATCCTTTTTTTTTTTTTTAAATATGATTATTTGGTTTAGAATGACAGATAAGAGGATGATGCTGACTCTTGATGTGGGCTTAAAATGTCAAGCTATATGTCTTGCTATAGTCCAATGTCAGGAGATAACACAGACCCACAGACCCTCCTGGAGCCCTTTTTGGGAAAGTGCTGAGTGTGTTTGAACTTTCTGTGTGCTCTCTCTCTCCAAATTTACATCTACCAGCCTGTGCTTTGATTTTTCATGCTGTGCGCTAACCCTTTGGCATGGCTGAAGGTCCATTACCCTGTTACTGTATCCACTATGTGGGTAGATGGTCAAAGGATTTCCTAGCTTGGCACAAATTACACAGTTCACCTTTCCAGAACAGATTCCATGCTTGGAAAAGCTTATATGAATTTACTTGGCCAATGGAGCTTTCACAGAAAGTCTTCTTTCTCCTTGCTATGATATGACAAGAGGTTGCAATCCCCTCTCTGACTTCATGAAAGGTGAACGGGCATTTTGCTGCTATCCATACCCAGAGGCAAAGCAAGCTGGACCAAAGCAGAAACGTGACCTTAATCTTGCCCAGTCCACTCCTGCCACTTGCTCCTATTTAGCGGAGAGACAGGATGATTTTGCCGCTTAGTCCTCTACTTCCCAGTCCTGACCCCAGCCCATCTAGGCACAGTGTGAAGAACCTCCTCATGGCTTCTCAGGTATCCTCCATTTGTCTACAGTATAAGAATCACAGAATCACAGACTGTTAGGAGTTGGAAGGGACCTCGAAAGATCATCCAGTCCAACCCCCCTGCCTGAGCAGGATCATCTAGAGTAGATCACATAGGAATATGTCCAGATTGGTCTTGAACGTCTCCAGAAAAGGAGACTCCACAACCTCTCTGGGCAGCCTGTTCCAGTGCTCTGTCTCTCTCACCACCTTGAAAATGTTGCTTCTTCAAGTTATCAAAGGACATTTGATTCTGATCTTCTCTGGGAATGCTACATTTAATAAATGAAGGTAGGGGCTTTTTATCCAACAGTCCAAAAGGAAGTACAATGAAGCAGACATGAGCAGTGTTCACTGCTCTCAGTCAACTAAAAGCAGAATCATGCTTTGCCCTTAGTTTAGTGGAAAAAGGAAAGCTAACAGCTTAAAAAGGCAACCTGGAACAAGAGGCCCTGGTCAATTAAGTCCTCCAATTTAATGAAAAATTATCCATTTCCTACTCTTTTTTGGTCCCATGTCTCTCCTACAGTGGTAACCTGAGGTAGTGTAAGTGTATTACCAAGGACCACAAAGAACTGCTCTATGAAGAGGGCAGAAAAACTCCTGTCCACACATAGGACATGAAAAGAAATAGAGGTTATAGGATCATATTAGGGCCAGGCAACCATGTGTTTATTAGCAGAAGATATACTGAATCTGTGATTTATAGCAACAAGTCCAAGCCAGACCTGGAGATGTGAGTACTCCTCAATTAGGTATTGTGTCAGATTAGAAAACAGGCTTCTGAACAGGCACTTTAGCTAGAAATGGTTTCCAGTTAACAATTTACACTAACGTGTAATTTCACTGCTCTAGCATGATAAGAAGGAGTAAGTTTGGCCAGAAAAAGAAACAGCTGAGATTTTTGAGTGGGCTGATGTTTAAGCTGTATTTCAGATAAAATTTGGAAAGCCTAGGGTATAGCAACTCTGTCTGGCATCCTAGACAATGGAGTTTATAGGCCTAAATCCTCCACTGGTTTAAATCTGCAGTTCTGCTTACATTAAGGTTAAGGCACGATGTCTTCCCACAGGTCTGTTGTATCACTTAAGGATGAAAAATCCTGAATTACAGGCCATGTATAAGCAAGGAACAGCATTTCTAAAGCTTGAAGTCTCCCTTTCTTGGTGACCTCTTGTATGTGTGTGGGCAAGCAGTTTAATTACAATGCATGAAGTGGAATGGCAAAGACATCAAAATCAAAGAGAAATCCCTGGCTGAACTCCATTAGCAAACATAAATACAAATAGGCACATCTTGTTCGTGACATGCTCCAATCCTTTCCTCCTTTGGTAATTTTACTCTATTCTCTGACATTTGCATAAATGTAAATTGAACCATATGATCTGAACAGACTTAAGATAGAGGAATCATATGCAAAACTTCTTTATGCAGTCTTACAATGTTACTGTGAAAATCAGGGAGAATTTGATCTCAGACAGAGAAAGTCTTTATTTAAGAACAGTGGAGGGAGCCCTGCCCTTTAAATAAGAGACATTCTTGGATCAGACACTGGCTGGCAGGATGGAAAAAAGGATGTAGCATTAACTTTCATTCCATTCCAAATAACCTGGAACCCATAAAACACAAAGATTCTCTAATTTTAAATCTGCGCCTTTTCTCCTTGTGTCTTCTTTCCATTTTGTTTGGGGAATGTTAACTTTGAAATTTCATTAGCCCAACATAATATCAAACAAGTCGTCTTGGACGATAGCTCTTTGTACATAAAGACATCTACATAAGAAACCCTGTGATTAAAAGGGCACTCCTCTAATTTTTCCCAGCCTGCATAGAGAAACCACATGCAAAGAAGCATCAGCTTATTTAGAGATTAAAACAATAAGCAGTTTAGGAGGCAAAGTATAAGCAACATTGTTTTAAAAAGAAAATCCATAAACTGTTTAGAATTGCTTCTGTTTAAGTTTAAATATACTTGCTTGGATATAAAGTCTCCTTATTAGAAGTTCATACATGTTACAAAAGAAATACAATGGATAATTCTCTTTCCAATTTAAAACAATAGCACTGAAGACTCTAATACTACAAACCCATCTTTAATCATTAGCCAAAGCACAGATGTCTGATATTACTCAGAGGGTGAGAGAATGTTTTAAGTTTATAGTGTCCAGTATATGGTGAATAATAAATCCCAAATATCTATCTATATACATCCAGGTTTAGTAGATTATGAACTTGATGCTCTGGATGATCTCCCCTGATTTACACATGAAATCTCACAGATCAAATTTACGATGGGGCCAGACTGATATGCTGAAACCATCCATTTATCCATATAATAATGGTCCCTCTGGAAGCACAACCCCATTTGTGCTTAAGCTAGAGCCCAAAAAACCACAGTTAGGTGTAAGACAATTAAAGTTGACCAACAAAGCAATTTCATTCCTCTGGTCTGTTCCCTGACAGATCAGCTATCCAGCAACAGCAGCGACTTCCACACCATGAATACTCGACCTCCAGGACTGGTGACCACAGACATCACGCACTGATAAAAGCAATGCTTTGGTAAATGACCCTCAGCAGCTGGTAGCAAAATGCTTTCCACCTAAGTCAGTTCTGGGCTTTGGTTTACCTTTTATCTGCCAACTGCATGAACTTTTTCAACAACCACATAAAACTTTGCTGCTGTGTCCAGGAACAGGATATATCCGGGGTATATCATCCAAACCTGTTAAAAAACACAGTCTAGATCTCACCTACATAACTTTTTAATTGTTGCTGTCTTCTACTGGGAATTATGACATTCCCAAGGCTGATGGAAATGGAGGCTCTCTGAAGAACAAGGACCAAGTGTATTTCTCAGACACCTCATGCAATACCACCAGTGGAAGTAGAACAAAATGTAGGGCTTGTACTACTGTCCCTCAGCTCATCTGGTCAAATTTGTGATGCTGCAGTTAGCTGGCAAATGCTGTTCTCAGGGCTGAGCTGGTATTATAAGAAAGAAAAACAAGGCAAAAGGATCATGGCTTCTGTTGCAGCAAGAACTGGGGTGTGGGAGTGGGGTACCAATGTCTGCCAAAAGAAAAAAAAAAAAGGAACAAAATTGGTAGGGAGAGAGATCATTTTAAGTTTCTCAGAGGGTACTGTAAACAGGGGAGAAAGAAGGAAAAACTGGAACTATAAAACAATACTTGGCAGCCAGCTTTGCAAAACAAACATATTTTCGCAAAGTTCTTCCCATCACTGCCACCAGCTTTAATGGGCTTTATTTGTCTGAGAGAAAGAAACCCTTTCAATTGTCAGAGAAAAGGCAATGCTGCTTAGCACACCGATAGAAATTCCTCTTCTGAGACCTACTTTAACCACACACTGCTCTTGCTTCACAGGGAGAGGAATTCCTTCTCCGAGGCTGCAAAACCTGCAGCTGGGCTCCATCACCACCTTCTCTTGGACTTGAGGGAACAGGCTGCTTCTCCCGCGGAGCACGCCGAAATCTAGCAAGTTATTATTGACATGGGTCTAAAGTCCCATAACTTGTATTGGCATGGCATGCTACTGGCAAAGCACACAGCAGGTCTCCTCAAGGCACCAGACCTTGATGGATATGACCTCTTGGACTCCACACAGTAACTGGGAAAGCTTAAGCCTCCCCACTGCAATGGAAATGCAGGGATTTCTCCGTATCCCTGATGTCCTCAACTGCATCACAATTAGTTCCCTAATAATTTTACTGCCTTGTTTAAAAGTGGCCAAAACACTTTGAGTTGCTCAGAGGCTCTTCTGATGTGTCTCAACTTGCTGCTTTAGCTGTACAGCAGAAATAATGAATGAGGGCAACTTGATTATGTCTGAGAATGAAGTTAAAGCTAGAAACCCTGAGACACACAAAGAAAAGACTTTAGGAATGGTTAGATACCAAAACCTCTGGTTTATGACTCAGGGCACTGAACAGTCACATAACTCCCATGTGAAAATACATCACTACTAATAAAAACTCATTCAACCTGAGAGTAATTCATCAAGAAATAACCACAATGGCTCCCTCTCTCAAGGGATGGATTTTCTTGACTTTTTAAGGTTTTCTTCTGCTGTAGAAGCTCAGGACTTTGTCTGCAGGAAGGACAGAAGAGGTTAATTCCCCCCCTCTGTGTCACTACTGTTCAGGAGCTCAGCATATGATTTTTAGTGAATTTATTTGGAAACAATATGATGTGTTACAGTCATCTGAGTACAAGGGCAGGAGCCAGGGCTGGGCTCTGCTCCCAGCTCTGACACCTACTCGCTGTGTGGCCTCAGAGCAACCACTTAATGTCTCTGTGTTTCAACGTCCCCTGCCTTTGAAACAGAAATACTATCACTCACTGAAAACCTTTTCTGAAGATTTCTTGATTACAGAGTTAATACACAGTGTTTTGAAAACACCACATGCTATTCCATAATTATTATTTTCTTTATGCTATAACTTCTTTTGTAATGGCTAAAGTACCAGATGTACAGAAATGGATGCAGAAATTGGCAGTTATTGGATAGGTATTTGAAATAAATTACTTGGGCAAAACAAGAGCACTCACACACATTTTTTTCTTAAAACTGCCAAAATTGTAATGAAAAGGAGCACCTAATGACATTTTGCAACATGCTTCTCTTCCCCTCCCCCTGAAAACATCCCGTGAATGCTCTCTGCAGAAGGCACAGCATCTCCATTCTGCCTTCACATTTCACTGGGGAAATGAGAACCCAACCAACAACTCAGGGCAGAGTCAGTCTGTAAACAGAGAAAATTTCTCAGGCTCCGAGGCCCTTTGCCGGTGGCGGCATTCGGGTGCGGCCACTTCTAGCCACGCTCCTTACTGACTGATGCACTCTGTCTGCACCGGGGCGCCTGCTCACCGGAGGGGTGGGAGGTAAGAGGAATTAAGGTAATGCATCAGTGGTTGCCAGCGGAGGAGATGGGAAGGGAAAAAGGAAAAAGAAAAAGAAAAAAAAAAAAAGAAATATACTATTTCAATCAAAGTCTGAAATTTGTAGAAGTGGTTTTGGTCTCAATATAGAAAAAATATTTATCCAAGAAACTCCTAGTCGGGTGTGAACATCCTACTTCTAGTGGGATTTTGTTTGGCAAAGTGCTGTGAAAGAGTGGAAGCTAATACAGAGCATGTCTATAAACAAATATATTTATTTAGTACAGATTGACACATTCACTAGAGTATTTCAGTGATTACACGTGTAAAACTATTTCCTATAGTGGTTTCCTTTTGTGATTCTGCTAATTTATTCAATCCACCCCATTTTCATGCATTGAATGTTATGGGCCATTTCAGCCACCCAGACTGAAATGCACGTTTGGAGACTCTATGCCTGTTTTTTCATTTCATCATCTACACATAATTATTTGGTGATATTAGGAATTTGAGCTCAAATGGAAGCCAACCAACATTTTAACAGCTTAAAAATCACACAAAATGAAGTCTGCCCTGAGGTTAATGAATAAGAGCCAAATCTTGAGGCTCTTGCTCAGCTTTTACTCACTCCTTATTCAGGCAAAAGTTGAATCAATTGTAGTTGGACTGATTAAAGCCAGAAGAACATATATTTGGACCCTTCTCTCAGGTAAAACTGAATAAATTACCTAGGATTAAGCTACACAATGGCATCCAATCGATCTTTCACATGTATTTCTGCAACACACTGGAGGAAAATTCCAAGTGCTGAGGCAGTTTCAGCAGTTAAAACAATACTTTTAGCAGCAGAATAAATTATTATACACTACCAGGTTTTATGACATTTATATTAGAAATAGCCCCAAATCAAAATACATTTCCAGGTCCCTCCTGAACTTCCAAAGACCTGGATCAAATCCAAATTTAAAAAATGGTCCATTAAGTATGAAAGCCAGATGCCCTTATCCTTCAAAACAAAGCTCCATCCTTAATTTGAACCTTAATCCAGGCATATATTGATATAGTTATTAGACTTTTGATGATGGGAAGCATCTATTATTTAGGCAATAAAGATTATTCTTTAATTACATGCAGATTGTCCTACTCCTTATGCAAAGATGGAATGTGCCTGTAAAATACATAAAGCAGAGCGGTTAATTACTTTAAACAGTTCACACTTTACTTGCAATTGGTGACAATCACAGAAAGATGCTCCTCCCATTTTAGTATTGGCCAGCCATGTCAAAGAAATGACACACATCCCATTCAAGCCAAAACTAAGCATGAGGATGTGGAAAAGAAAGTAGTATGACAAACAGATTTATTCATTATACACAAAGTAAATAAGAGAGGGGGAAAAATTGGTAACAGGAATGATCTGGTCATCTGTGAACAATAACAGATCCCCTGACTCAGTATCTCCTGACAGCCTGCAATTAGGAGCTCAATGCTGAAACATGCTGAGCATATGAAGAGCTCAACTGTGGGTGACTTCATTTGCAAACAAGCAAGTGGGGACATATGAAGAGGGCATTCTCCTCCTAACACCACCCATCACAGAATCACAGAATTGTGGGGGTTGGAAGGGAACTCCAGAGATCATCGAGTCCAACCCCTCTGCCAAAGCAGGTTCCCTAGAGCAGGTCACACAGGTTGGCATCCAGACGGGTCTTGAATATCTCCAGAGAAGGAGACTCCACAACCCCCTGGGCAGCCTGTCCCAGTGCTACGTCACCCTCACCATGAAGTACGCTGCAGACCCAGAGCTTTCGAAGCTGCAGGAACTGGTCCAGCTGCCCCAAACTGTCCCCCAGAGATGAATGGTCCTGGGCCTCTTCCCAGCAGTTAATAGCAGCGGTTACCTGCCACACAGGTAGCAAGCACAACTACAGGCTGGGAAGAGAATGGATTGAGAGTAGCCCTGAGAAGGACTTGAGTGTACTGATTGGTGAAAAGATCAATACGAGCTGTCAGTGTGCACTTGCAGCCCAGAAAGCCAAGCATGTCCTGGGCTGCATCAAAAGTAGCATGACCAGCTGGTCAAGAGAGCTGATTCTGCCCCTCTGCTCTGATATGGTGAGACCCCACCCGCAGTAACTGCACTCAGCTCTGGGGTCTCCTGTACAAGAAGAACATGGAGCTGTTGGAGCAAGTCCAGAGGAGGCCACAAAGATGAGGGCTCGATCCCATCTTCTATGGAGACAAGCAGAGAAAGTAGGGGTTCTTCAGCCTGGAGAAGGCTCTTGGGAGGCCTTACAGCAGGCTTCCAGTACCTGAAGGGGCCACAAGAAATCTGGAGACTGGCTACAAGGGCACAGAGTGACAGGACAAGAGGTAATGGCTTTAAACTGAAAAGAGGGTATATTTTTATTAGATCTAAGGAAGAAATACTTCCTTGTGGGGGTGGTGAGGTCCTGGCACAGGCTGCCCAGAAAAGCTGTGGCTGCCCCTGGATCCCTGGCAGTGTTCAAGGCCAGTTTGGATGGGGCTTTGGGCACCTTGGGCTAGTGAAGTTGTCCTTGCCCATGGCAGTGAGTTGGACCTAGATAAACTTTGAGATCCCTTCCAACACAAACCATTCCACTATTCTATGATATTTAGACGGGAGACTAACAAGCACTAACAGTGCTAATGGCACATTTGCCAGCAAGCAAAGAGTGCTGAAATGCTTGCAGGCTGCTGTAAGGCAGGTGGTATAGAAAGCAGATCTTACTGAACCTTCAAAGACCTTCTGGCAATTTATAAGCAGCAAATATCTACCAAGAAACCTGGGATCCTAAGGAAGACTAGGCTTTTTTTTTTTTTTTTTTAAACATTATACTTTAAAAATGTCATTATACTACATCTGTATTTTGGAAAAGCTGGTTCACAAGGCAAGATGAACTTCTACTCTCTCTAACAAATGGCTCAAAATATCTATAGCCTTTCCAAAGTTTTTCTATCTATTCCTTACCTGTCTAATATCTTGGCAAAACAGCCCAGCCATAGAAGAATTCCAAACTGTCCTTCCTAGAACTGTCTAAAAATTTCTTTTGCTCATTTCTGATTGATTGGTCTGTGGATAGGGCAATAGCATGTACTTTGAGAAGAAAATGAAATAACTTGGTGAATTCTGAACTTTCCCACTACATTCCCTCTCTGTAGACCCACTTATACACACCACTTGCTATGGCACACTATACTAAAATGAAAATTATTTTGAAATGCTAGGAGAGACCAATGCTATTAAAAGAATATCTCATCGGTCTGACCCATCACATCAAACTCTCTGTTTAATTCTCATCTTTTTCTTTTGTACTCAGTGTTACAGAAGACATTTATGTGCACATCTATAAAACTGATACTTGTCTGAAAACAAACCAGTGAAGACGTGAGATTCTTCTGGCTGATTGCCACTGTTCAGTCATTAGATATAGGCTTACGAATAGGGAGATGGATTACCCGCTTGTAACTCCATCAAGGGGTTTTCATGATAGCGCAGCCCATATTTTTTTAATAACACTGAGGAATATTTAAATCCTGTATGAAGGTTTTTTTCATAAGTACTTCTTTGATGTAAGAGCATTTTGATTTGTGTGCACGCTGACACCAGAACAGCTCGATTACTGCATGTTCATTTATCAAAGAGTGCAGGGTCGATCCCGTTCGCATGCACAATTATTGCATCAAATACATAACATGCGCTAGTCGTGCTGACAGCAACACCCCCACTTCCGATGGCTGGAAATAAAAGAACAGTAAACAATTACTGTCAATTAAGAGTTAGTTAGGTTAATTAAATGCTCTTGCTACTAAAGCAATAAAGGAATTTATATTAAAGAAAGCAGGAAGGTGGTAGGGGAATTATTCGTCCCTAAACCTAGAACACATTGCAGTTCCTGGTCTTAAAGCTAATGGGACCCAGTGGATATGGACCTGGGTACAGAGAGAGTGTGTTGTCGCAGTCACATTTATTTATTGTAATGGTGTAACTCTTTCTTTCTTTCTTTCTTTCTTTCTTTCTTTCTTTCTTTCTTTCTTTCTTTCTTTCTTTCTTTCTTTCTTTCTTTCTTTCTTTCTTTCTTTCTTTCTTTCTTTCTTTCTTTCTTTCTTTCTTTCTTTCTTTCTTTCTTTCTTTCTTTCTTTCTTTCTTTCTTTCTTTCTTTCTTTCTTTCTTTCTTTCTTTCTTTCTTTCTTTCTTTCTTTCTTTCTTTCTTTCTTTCTTTCTTTCCTCATCTTCCCCCCCCCCCCAGCAGAATGGCTGTTGGTTAGACAGGAACTTCAAATCCAGGTTTTCAGCTCTCCAGTAGCTCTGAAATTCCTGGCTTCTGCGGACTGAAATCAGACCCTTAATGTTCCTTATGTGCATTTTGTTTTGGGTAACTGACATTAATTTTTAGGTTGCATCACTGACATCAATCAGTGCTGTTCTCAGAGGACTTGAGTTAAGGGGCCACAATAAAAAGGCATGAAATTGTTTCTTTTGTTTTATTTTTGGAGCACTTTGACTACTCTATACTTTTCCAGTTGATGTTACATTCTTTTTGTGTGAGACAGTGTAAAACACTACTGAGTGTCTCATTTAAAAGAATCCTTTGGTATTACGGTAAACAGCTCTGGAGGCTGAGACAGTCAACCTCGGTAGACATTCAACTGATAACTTTTCTCTAATACTTTGAAGAGACTATGAAACGGCAACACATTTCTTCAGAGAGCTATGTTGCCCATTACAGATGTTTTCCATATGGTAAGTGGAAGGTCGGCCCCTTCCCCCTCCACTCATCAGTGTTCTCACATCGTAGAAAGCATCTACAAAGACAACACGGCTGTAAATGATATTCCACAGAAGCCTCCATCAGCACGTACTGTGAATGAACAAGCTGATTTTCATTTTACAGGGCAGAAATACCCACCATTGTTGCCCATTTATTGTGAGGATTTTTGATTGTCCAGTTTCCCCTTTTACCAGAGCACAAACACTCTAGGCTGAGTGATCAAGGGGAGCCAGACTAGTCTTTGGATGTTCAAATGACGAAATGGAAAGAATAGATTAAATTAGCAGAAATTACTGCAGATTATCATGTTTCAGTGGGTTCAACACCTTACTCCCTCAAAATACTTAGGTGTGGGAAGGGAAATTCTCTCTCAAACAAGATCATGATTTTAAGAGGAGAAGAATCTGAGGGACCTCAATGGAGCTAGACCTACTCTATTCACTTTCACCTTAATTCACTCTTTCCTTCTCTGCAACTCAGCTTATCTTATCCATTCCTTTCTTCCTAGCCCACTCTCCCATCTTTCTATAAGCTATAACTCACTCCCTTTAGCCCCCCCATCTCTAGTTTTTACTGTTTTTCTTTCCAACTTTAACTCTGCATGTTCTTGTCTCCTACGGACATCATCTCTGTAAAGAAGTGAAGGTAGCTTCTGTCTTGATATCATTCCATCCCAAATTTACCTCATTCTCCTCTGACCAGCTTTTGGCTCTACAACTGTATTGGTACTTGTTGCAGAAACTATAGAAAATTTCTACTGCTTTTTAGGATATTACAGCTATTCTACATATTATTAGCTATCTTGCTGCTTATAGGACAGAGTTTTGGCAGTACCAAAGGGAGCATTGGGCCTGCAAGAGAAATTCAGTTTTTCTACATAGCAGCAGGAGGATCAGGGATGGTAATCTGGAGTAGCCAGAAATTGGCATCCAAGGCTTAGAACCCTCAAAAGCTTGAGGGAGTTTTCATACCTCACACAAGATTACATTCAATAGTGGATGTTCAATATAAATGAAACATGAAGTTTTCTTGGCTTTAGCTGTAATTATTCAGTTTGCTTAAGGAAAAGAAAGCAAGAGGAAGAGGAAAAAAAAAGGCACTCCACCTTCATGTCAAAGGGAAGCATGTTTGTGCCTCATTCATTGAAGAAATTGCGCTCAAAAATGCTTCAAATTTGTGGAAATGTTCCCCTTGTGAAAATCTGGAGCTTCTATCCCAAAAATGGTGGCCCCAAGGTTTGCCCTGCTCTGAGACTGGATGAACTTGAAAGCCATAATTTCTAGCAAGCTTCTATTCTATCTTTCCTTGATAAATTACTGTCACTTAATTACTGTAATATTCCCTTCCCTTTATCTGGGCATGGTTCAACTGAAAATGCATGACTAAGTCTCACACAGCCCTTAGCAACTGCAGAGAGATCGCGAAGCAGAGTGTGTTTTGGGGTGGTATTTATTCCTGAAGGGGACCCGTTGATACCGTGAATCTTTGATCCTGGGTCTCTGTAGGGGGATGAAATTCATCCACCCCAAAGAAAACAACCTTTTTTTAATATGTTACATGTAGTATTTACGACAGCTTTTACAGAGAATGAAACTTGTGACAAGCATGTCCACAATGCACAACGAAACATCTTGGTCCTGATCTGGAAAAGAATATAGCAAAGAGGGCTGCTGATCCAACTTTGGCTTCCAAAGCGACCAGACAGGGTGCCAAATAGTGTGCGTTTCTGTCATGTGGGCAAATTTTAATCAGGCGCTAGTCAGAGGCAACCACCTAATTACTCACAGGCCACTTGCCCAGTATGCAAAGGGAACAATTTTCAATCTTTGACGGATTGGATTTGAACAGGGAAGAGAAGTGAAAGCATCTATTGTCCATTATCCAGTCCAGTCCTGAGACTTTCAGTTTCTCAGTTACCATGTAGCCTGTTCAGAAAAGGTTTGTCAATCAACAGCCTCTCTAAACAAATTACAGGAAAATTCCTTAAACTATGCCACATATTCAACTTGCCTTTCCAAAAAGAGCCACATAGTAAGTTTCAATCAAGGACATTGGTTATCAAAGCACTCAAGATTCTAGGTCAAAGAGGTGAAAGGCAACATAAAAATAACTGAAATTAAATATTCTTTAAATCATGTGTGTTTACTTACAAATACCAAACAGACGAGATATGAAGAGATCAGATGCTATACTAACCAAAATTCAGTTAACTATTTTGAATTACCATCTTCTTGATGAAAGCAAGATTTAAGGTGCCTGAACTGGTTTTTGGAAATACCCAAACAATTCATCCAAGCTTAGTATAAACTGGATAGCTTTTTCTTTTCCCACTCTTTCATAGACAGATATAGCAAAGAAATACAGTGTCAATGCATATCGTTCCTTATTGTAAAATTAAAGGCCAAAAGTAGATACATTTTTGTCACACACATGCTTGTGTAGGTAACCCAGGGATCCAAACGGAGAACTGTAAAATTTCCTAATGCATTTATGAGGATTTTTTTTAGAATTACCATCTCTATCTCCCACTTCCTAGAAACATTAGGATTTGAGATGTCTGAAAATAACACTGCATCATTTCAGTATATTGAAACACACTGTTTTTATATTAGTAGAAAGGAAACTAAAACTGTATGTTTGCTGCAGTTTTCTTCTTTACAAGGCATCCCTAATATTTCAACTTCTCAAATGTGTTCAAACCATACTTAATGTGAAGACTAGAGTGGTTATAGACGTTTCAAGGAATATGCTTTGTCAACAATACAGTTAAAACATTTCATAATTTTCCAAGTTTTTATCTGTAATAACTTTGCAGCAGTTGAATGAAACTCCTTGAGAATGGATATGTACTTAGTTATTAAAATATCAATCTAAACAAAAATAAGAAAGAATGAAGAGTCAGATTGAGGGACTAAAATGTGCACAAAGGAGCAGCATGTACCTTGAAGCACATGCCTATGAGGCATAGAGCATCCCAGTACAAGTGAAATCGCAAAATGAGAAGGAAGTGAGTAAGCACGGCAGTGGATGTTCTCCTTCAACAAAGACTCGGAGCATTCTCTGTTGGTGGGCTTCATGGACCCCCAGATGTTATCCTGTCCCCACCCCACACTTCCTGGCAGAAAAAAACAATAATTACAAAAAAAAAAAAAAAAAAAAAAAAAAAGTGGGGGTGGGCTGTAATACCACTTGCCTTCCTTCTGGGTGAACCCAGAGGAGGAAGGGATCAGGATAAATTATAGGTCCCAGCTCTGTGTATTTATGATCATGCCATCTGGAAACAGTGATAACTGCACTATTAATGGAGGCATTCCTACAGAAGATCTGCCGTGTCTATTAAAACCAGCCATGCTGTGTGCTGGCTCATGATACATGTTTGCTCTAATTTCCTCCCTGACATTTCATTCCTAAAACTGTCAATAACCCCATTAACCTTCCTGGCAGTGAAACTCTAAACCAAAGTCCTATTTCAGCTCTGATTTTGAATCTGAATTGTGATAAGTAATACCAAAATTTGCAATACAGTTGTCCTAATCTAAATTATGCTACGTATAGGTGGTAAAGCTTTTTTCCTTGCTTACACAAAGCTCTTCGCATCATAAACCAGGATACAGCCATATGATATCCTAAAATTAATTTCTTAATTTTATGGCAGAAAAGCAAATGTACTTTACTGGTAACTGAGAGCTTGGTCCTGCAATTTCTAATGCCCAGAAGTGGCCTGTAATCAGGGGAATTGCTCCCATTCATATAGCTTAAAGCCAGAAGGGAAAATTAGATCATCTAGTCTGACCTCCTGTGTACCACAGACCACAGAATTTCATCCAGTTGCCCCTATTTTGGGCCAGTAACCAGTTTAACAAAAGCTTATTTTCCAGAAATTCATTTGACCTCCATTTGGAGTCATCAAGAACGAGACAATGTAGAACTTCACTTGGGAGTTACTGTTGACTTCCTTGTGCCTTGTTTCTAACTTGAATTTCTCTGGTATTACTTTTCTCTGTAAGTAGAAGCTATAAGAACACCAATTATGACTGTCTCCACAATAATGGTAATGTTAATGTGAAAAGAACATGTCCAATCAGGATGTTAAGAAGCCTTTTGGCCACATGCACAGAAATATTTAAGCACTGGCTGATCCAGATAAGCCCATTACTGGATTTACTGAGATGTCTGAGTCAGGTACAAAAGGATATGTCTATGGAAGTGTTTTAGTTTGGATCAGGAGTGTGGTTTTGAAACAAATCTCCCACTCATCCCCACTTACTGCACATCGGTTTGCACCGTGGCATGATTTCAGAGCACACTGACTGGACTCTTTTTGGATGAAACCAAATCAAAAGATGCACTCCAACCACTAACAGGCATTCAGTCAACAGAGCCAGACTAGACCTAGTGTTAGAGTGAAAGTAAACCCCAATGAAATGTTCATTGTGTGCATGTCGGGTCAGCACCAACTATTTGTCTTCTACACATCTGCTCCTATTTGTGCTACTTGCAAAGCAGTCACAGCTGAATTCCCCCTGACTTTGAAGAACCTCGTGCCAGCAGCAGCAGAGAATAGAAAATCAAGCTTTAGCCAATCATTTCAGGAGAATAGTAATTGCAGGAATTAATTTAGTTGAACATTATCTGAAGAAAAACAGCAGTGATCAGAAGGTAATAAAGCCACTACAGTTCTTTCTCTCAGTCCAGTCCTTATGTTTAGGACAATAAGAAATATTGTAGACTAATTCACCTGGCTCATCCTGAAGAGCCCATGTCAGAAACAAAGGGCTTCTAGAACTGCTAAGAAAAGATAAGGGTAAACATTGACAAAGAACAACAAATATCACCTAATAAATAACAGAGCTCAAGATTCAGAAGTGGCTATTCCACAAAATTTTAGAGACAATTAGGAGAGTGTGTTTAATTATTTGTTCTAGTCAATGACCTCAGATACTATGTCCAAGGGAAAAAGAATAGGACTACATCTTCAGAACCTTCATTCCTTTACCTAGTCAAAGAATCATGGACTAGGTTGGAAAAGACTATTAAGATCATCACGTCCAACCATACCTGTCCTCTCCTAAACCATATCCCTGAGCACCTCATCTACCCATCTTTGAAATACACCACCTCAACCACCTCCCTGGAGAGCCTCTTCCACATCCTGACAACTCTTTCAGTGAAGAATTTCTTCCTAACATCTAATCTGAACCTGCCCTGGTGCAGCTTGAGACCATTTTCCCTTGTCCTTGTCTGAAGAGACCACCTCCCATCTCCCTACAACCTCATTTCAGGTAATTATAAGTAGTGATAAGGTATTCCCTCAGCTTCTTCTTCTCCAGATTAAACAACCCCAGCTCCCTCAGCCGCTCCTCATAAGGTTTGTTTCCAGACCCTTCACCAGCCTGGTTGCCCTTCTCTGGATCCAGTCCAGGACCTCAATGTCCTTTTTAGTCTCAAGACAAGGAGGCTGAGGGGACACCTTATCACTTTCGACAAATACCTGCAAGGAGGGTGTAGAGAGGTGGGGGTTGTTCTCTTCTCTCAGGTAACAAGCAATAGGATGAGAGGAAATGCAAATACAAACTGCATCAGGGGAAATTTAGGTTAGATATCAGGAAAATTTCTTTACTAAAATAAGTTATCAGGCATTGGAACAGGCTGCCCAGGGAAGTGGTGGAATCACCATCCCTGGAGGTATTTAAAAGGCGAACAGATGATGTGCTGAAGGACATGATCTAGAGGTGGACTAGGAAGGGTTAGGCTGTGGTTGGACTTGATGATCTTACAGGTTTCTTACAACCCAAGTGATTCTATGATTCTTCCCCAAGTCTGTAGCACTACATGGGGTTGTTATGTCACAGGTGCAGGACTCTACACTTGGCCTTATTGACCTTCATCCCATTGGTCTCAGCCCATTGATCCAGCCTGTTCAGGTCCCTCTGAAGAACCTCCCTACCCTCAAGCAAATCAACAGTTCCTCTCAGCTTAGTGTTGTCTGTGAACTTAGTGAGGGAACATTCAATCCCTTCATCCAGGTCTTTGATGAAGATGTTGAACAGAACTGTACCCAGGTCTAAGAGACATCTAGGTGAATTAAGCATTTTATGCTAAAGGAAACTTGAAACGAAACACACAGTTTCATACAAGACTACTCCAGTGAGTTGGTTTTGGGGGCTGCCAGGTCAGCAGTGCTATTTCTCAGAGAGATGTGTTTCTATCTGGACAGAAAGTACCAAGAAATAAGCAAAGAGCAGCAAGAAGATGATTAGATCAATGGTGACCTAAAAATATTTTTTATTTTTGTTGAGAAAACATTCTGGAGAGTATAAAGTCAATGCACATGATCATGGCAAACCCACATTTTTCACAGAGTTCTTTATGGAAATGACTAACACAACAGGAGTAAGAACTATTTTAGTCTTTGCCACACATTTCTCCATCTTTCAAATCACATTTCCTGTAAGTGTTCATTTCCAGGAGATGAAAAGCAGATGAGCTATCAGATTGGACAGTATGACCACTTCTATATCCCAGTTCCTAACTATCCCATCTTTTCAGAACACAACAGTAGTATATAACTTTTAAATGGTGAAAAACAGTAACAGGAAATTTCAGCATGCACATTCAGTAGAGCACAACCTGAGCACAGCAATTAACTAACTAAATTAATACCCTCCTCTTCTTGCTTCTAATATTTTCAACATTCCAAGGGATTGGTTTATTTCTGTGATTTCTCCTTACTGCAATGAAGAACTAAAGTACTGAAATATTGCAGCAACAATGAAAATATTTTTTCCAACCCGGGCCAAACACCAATCAAAATGCAGAAAAGCTTTGATCTTAGCGTACCAGCAAAGGTCTGTCAATCCAGAAGTCTGTGATACAAAACAGAAAATAACAGAGTTCATGCTGATCTAATCAATGACGTTTTGGGATGTCCAAGACAAGAAATAGGTGCTAATTTAAATTGAGATTTTAGGCTTTGGACTGTTTGGCAAGGCAACTGAAATCTAGAACAACTTCTATAAGATAAACTTCAGCTTTGAATTCCAGAAACAATTGAAAGAAAAAAGAAATCCAAAGAATCACAGAATTGTTCAGGCTGGAAGGGACCTTAAAGATCAACAAGTTCCAATCACCCTGCCGTGGGCAAGGACACCTCTCACTAGACCAGGCTGCTCAAGTCTCCATCTAATCTGTCCTTGAACACCTCCAGGGAGGTGGCAGCCAGCACTTCCCTTGGCAACCTGTGCCAGTGACTCACCACTCTCAGAGCGAAAAATTTCTTCCTGATATCCAATCTAAATCTACCCCTTCCAATTTAAAACCATTACCATTGTCCTATCACTACAAGCCCATCTAAAAAGTCGCTCCCCAGCTTTCTTGTAGGCCCCTTCAGGTTCTGGAAGGCCCCTATAAGATCTCAAAGCCTTCTCTTCTCCAGGCTGAACAACCCCAACTCTCTCAGCCCAACAAAAGGAGGATATCTGAAAAGAATAACAAGGTGATTTGAAAAACTTGTAAGGTTCCAATAAGTCTCTTTGGTCTTTGCCTGGTGATGCTGTATATATGCAAACAGTAATAAATTCCAGGCCTGCAGTAGCAGTGCTCACTCAGAATAAAATTATAGTTTACATAGGAATTCAGAATTGAGAAAATCTCTGACTATTTGGCAAAGGAAAGAATCAGGAAAGCAGAGGGGTGGAGAGGGAAAGGTTATAAGGAATAAGAAAAGAAAATTGTACCGTTCAGAGAAATTATACAACATAGGAGAGAAAAGGGGCAGAAGGACAGCAAAACCAGAAGGATCACAAAGCAAACTCAAGAGTAAACAGGCATGGCACAAATCAAAGAATTTAAGAATGAGTACACTCAAGGAGCCTGGTCCACATATATATATAAGATTATCTGTGGACAAATGTTCTTGCCACTGCAGTTTTCACCAGCAGATCAAGACATTCTCTGGTAGACTGACAGATAGACATGAGACTCCTCAAAATGAAATTCAGTATAGTCCTGTCCACACTGGAAACCTCACCTTCTTACCCGATCCCTGATAATGTAACCAGTTGGGCCTGGAAAGATGCCATGTGTGATCATCTCCTGTATTACAGCTTTCTTTGTCAATGCTGGAAATGAAACATCAGGCATGATAATACCAAGAGTTAACACACACCAGCACTGCTATGCCAGCTCAAACCAGTTAAAGTTTTTTGACTCTGTGGTGGTTTTGAGTTTGTCTTCTCTCCTTCCCCCTCCTCTGATCAAGGACACACATGGCTACCCAAAAGCAGCAAAGTCTTTCTACCAAAATTACTCTCCTTCAGTAACAAGACCACAAAAGACTGAAACACACAACAGTGTCTGCCACCACCCTATTCTGGTTGATTGTCTTTTAATAGCTACAATAAAGTTGTGCAAAGGAATAATATTCCACATCCTTGACTCTCCCGGGCAGTATATGGACAATCCCAAAGGAAAGCGTGCCTTAGTTGAATCTGCTACTTTATGAGTAAAACAGGAAGTTCAGTCCCCTTTTATTGTACCTTTTTATTTTTGAAAGGCTGCCCAAACAGCTCCAAGTTGAGTTGAAGCAAAGTTATTGATGTCAAGAAGCCAAGATCTTTCGCCATGCCTTGCTGAATGAGGAAGGAAGAAAACTGTTTGTACTCAGCTGTCCTTTGCTTCCCTAGGCTAGATTTGAGCCAAAGAAGCAGGAAGAGAAGAAAGATGAATAAGTGAAAAGGGATAATGTTTATCTTTTAACAAAATCACAATGTTCTGCTCCTAGCTCTAGCAGCCAAGACTCGCTGTTGCATCTTTAAGACAGATAGTCTCTTCTCTGAGAGACGACAGGCTAATTATAGTGCTCCTGCCAGAGGGAACTCACACATGCAAACCATTATGTAAAATATAATTTTTTTCTTTAAGAATGCTCAAGATCATTAGACATGGTTTTTTCAATGCTAGAAAATCAAGCCAAAAATGAAAATAAACAGTTTCAAGTATTTGCAACATAATTCCCTCATGCATTTATGGAAATATAGTAAAAAGCGCCTTAAAAATGTGGTTTGACATTTCATGCTGCTCTGTTTTTCTATTTTTCCAGTTCTCAACATTTGCCCTGTTGTCCTGTATCATTTCAGTTCCACTGCAGTTTGGAAGAGATGATGGCAGTGGGAGCCTTGGTCATTTCTACAGTACTTTTTAGCATTGTTTCAACTAAGAGGTGACGGAAAGCATCACACAGACTTCATGTAAATGACCCAAATGCTGTATAAATTTGACTCTGCATAAAACAAAGGTAAACTCACTGTATGCCAACACAACAGAACCATTCACCAAGATAATTACATGTACAGCACTGCTTCCCTAACGATGTTCTTTGGTAAATTAAGGATGACGTGATGCTCTACTTCATTTAATATAGAAATACCACTCTTTTTTTCCAAGACCCCCTTCCTCCAGAAGAAGGGTCTTGTTTGATATACTAACGCTTTCAAGAACAATCCTCACTTTAAGACAAATATGGAACAAATTCATCAAGTTTGGATATGATAATGATGATGTGAAATGGCTTCATCTCTCCTTTATGCAAAGAGAACTGAACTGCCTATCTAAACTAATTGGTATTTTAAAGGTTTTGTCTCCTTTATAAAGCACAGGACTATTGACAAACCAAACATCATGGTCTAAAGGATTAAGCAAGGAACTGCATGCCACAAATTCCCGAGTTTTAATCCAGACTCTCTTGGTGCTCACCTTCTTGTTCCATAAAATTGAGATAATATTTATCCTCTACTTCATGAGGGTGTTGTGAGAGTGAGTAAATGTTTGGACAGCTCTTCAAAAGGTCAGGTCCTAACCAGGCATCTACACTTTACTGAAGTAAACTGTTTCCTCAGATTCCCCTGGCGTGATCGTGGCCCCCTTCTCCAAAGCCTCTCAGATCAGTTGATAATAACCATCCACCTCTATAATAACCATCCACATGCATAAAGTTAGGCACTGACTTCAGGCTTTGGAGTGCTTTCACCTGTAATTTCATTATGTATATAAATTATCCCCTTACCACAGGGATAATTCAGAAAACATAAATGCTAAAAAATTTGTAATTTATTAGTGATCCTGCTCTGGGAGGGGAGCTGGACCAGATGATCTTCCAAGGTCCCTTCCAACTCCTAACATTCTGTGATTCTGTGACCTTAAGCCAGAAGCATGGCATCTCTCACATTGGTGATGTCAGTCAATTTTAAAATTGTCATTTAACATTGGAATTGCATAAAATAAATAATGTGGAAACATAATTTATTTTATAGAAAATATTTTAAGAAACACTTTCTTCTAGATACTTCATCAACTGTCTCTCTATAAAGGTTTAAAATAAAAACTTTTTTAAACCCCGTGCTTTATTGAATGGGCAATGCCAGAGACTTGACACACTGTATAATCCCATCAGTGGTTAGTTCTTAACAAACAAGACTCATGTACAGAAAAAAGGCTCTAGACCAAGGCAGGAGGCAAAAAGAGGTTAAATCGGCTATAACCAGGCTTTTCCTCAGTTTTAACTCATAAGTGATGACATAAAACCCAGAGAAAAACAGGTCCAACTTGAAAATGATTTAAATTTGCCAGCTCCAGTCGTTTCTGGAAGGAAGCCAGGCTTAATTTGGATTTAGGCTTCTCAAAGTTTGCACAGCTCTAACTTTAACCTGCTGCAGCCTCAAAAGTGGCCCTGGTTACGAGACACACAAAAATATTCCACGTAATTCAACACAAGTGACGGTCTGTTCTCTCTGGGTACCTGAGTACGGGATCAAAATGTTTTAGTTGCTTCGTTCCAGGAGAGGGTGGTGACGTGTCTTTATGAGGGAAGCCATCCACCTTAGAAATGCCTTCTGTACTGATCTAACGCTGCATAAGGATAATGCTCACAAGAGGGAATAGGACTTGTTTTCCAGCAGGGAATATTTTCAGAGTCAAGCTTGTAATTTGTATTTGCAAATCTCCAAATTCAACAATTTCTTAGCCTCTATAAACTTGCAGATGGAAAGATCCTGTATTTGGAATAAATAATGTCTAAGCTTTGCCTTCGTTGTAGGACATTTTCTGTCAGAAGAGTGCTATATCCTGACTCCTGGAATACACAGAAGCCCTTTATAGTGAAGCTATCACACTGGGCCGGTCCAAGTGTGCAGCTAAGGAGTGTGGTATTAATAGTACCATAGAAGGAACGGGAAGGGAAAAAAAAAAACCCAAAGCATTGATTGGGAATGGCAATAACTCTCTCAGGATCCTGCCCAAAATTCAAGGGCAATTTTGAACTTTTATACTTGTTAAAAAAAATCAGATCACTTATTAAACATAAGTACATTTATCTTATTGTTATTTTCCCAGACCTATTCACAAAATCTGCTGGTTAATATAACATTGCTGTGTAAATAAAAAAGGTCCTGCTTTATGATTTGCTTTCTCTTTTCCCTGCTTGCACACAAAATGTGAACATTGTTTGCTAGATTATGCTCATGCTCATACCAACAGGCTTTAATGCCACACAGCAAGTGCTATAAATTCACTATATCTATACAGAACACAGAAGGATTGTGTGAAAACATCACCAGTATACACAACAGATATCCAGTACCTAAATCAAAGGCCAACAGAAGCTTTGGCTTGTGTCTCTGACCATCAGAAACATGTAGCAACTCTATAGACTACACTGGGGTACATGAGAATACCAGCTACAGCTACACAGTGCTTGTTGAGAGGATATGGGTCTGGAGGGAAAGTCTTACAAGGGGAGGCTGAAGTCCCTTGGTTTGTTCAGCCTGGAGAAGAGCAGGCTGAGGGGAGACCTCATGGCTGTCTGTGGCTTCCTGATGAGGGGGAGAGAAGGGGTGGGTGCCAATCTCCTCTCTGCTGACCAGGGATAGAACCTGAGGGAACAACATGAAGCTGAGACTGGGGAGGTTTAGGTTGGATGTTAGGAAGAGGTTCTTTACTGAGAAGGTGGATGGACATTCAAACAGGCTCCCAGGGAAGTGGTCCCAGCATCCAGCTTGACTGAGGTCAAGTGTCTGGACAATGCACTCAGTCCCATGCTGTGAACTGGCTGGTCCTGTGTGGAGCCAGGAGTTGGACTTGATGACTCCTATGGGTCTCTTCCAGTTCAGGAGATTCTGAACCACCATCCCAAGCAGGATCATGTAGATTAAATCACACAGGAACGTGTCCAGATTGGTCTTGAATGTCTCCAGAGAAGAAGACTCCACAACATCTCTGGGCCCACAAAAAAGCCGTCAAAATGCGAGACTGGTATTATTCTTATCATTACTATCATTAATAGGCATGATATATACAGATGCACCAGGTACTGAACACTGTTGAAACTGATCTTACATAAGAGAGTTGTGCAGTTCTTAAAGATGACTACATTTTCTGTACTTTCTATTTGTACTTTCTATACTTTAACAGTTAGGAATAATTTCTAAGACACAACTGACCAGTGAGTGTAAGGCACCTTTTTTTTTTTTTTTTTTTGCAGATCAAACAGCATGTTGGTAACACCATGAACGCGGTGCATGTGTCTGCTCTCAAGGCCAGGGTTTAAGCTTTAGAGCAGCCAACGGTACTAAGATTTGACCTCAAGTTAAAACAGTCTCGAGGAATATTCCTGGACTCTCAAAAAAACCCTTTAAACTTAAATTATTTTAGTAGCCCCAGGAATGCTTTTGGCAGAGGGTAATTACTCTTCCCCAATGCTGGGACACAGCTCAGAGGTATGCGGGGCCACAAAGTGTTCTCAGGAGGCAGTTTGGAGACGGTCACCATATTTTGGAGGATAAGAAAATTGAATAATATGGACACGGGCCATTCCATGCTTATTAGCCTCAGTGTCAGAGAGCACAGACACAGTTAATCTCCTGGTACAGACATAGCTTTATGCAGTCGACTCCCTAGGCTCCTCTGAAAACCTCAGCCCAGATAGCTGGAAAAGTGTCCTAATTGAGCAGTAAATAATTGCAGTGCAGCAAGCATACGTTCTAACTTAAAAGTTATTATTTTAATATCCACATGAGAAACATGCTTTGTTGAGGAAGTCAAATACGAGGCAAAACAGGTAAGTTTGTGTTGCCACAGAGGCTGTGTTTATGTGCTGATAAGGTCTTGTTCCACTAACGAGGGGAAAAAATAGCCTTCACTTTTGGAAAAGCTAACTGCTTTATCTGACACAGCCTCCCAGAAAAGCAGTGTCCTTGCGCTTTAGAATGGGCAGCCTGCCAGCTTGAGCTAAATTGCCTACAAGGAAGAAGACATAATATTACAGTTAATATCGGAAAACATTGTAATTTACTTTTTGCTTGCAATTTTATCTGACAAAAACAAGGTGGTTGGAGAAAAAGAAACAACATAAGGTTTTCCTGGCTGTTGGCAACTCCTTAACCCTATCTTGTGGGGAAGGCTTTGCTTGACTCAGACCAAACTATCATAAGGCCAATAAACAAAAGAATCAATAAAAACATACATTAGGCTGAGAAATATGTTTTTTGGGATGACAGTGAGAACAGCTCAGGATGGCAAAGTCTAGAGAATGGTTGAATGGAGGAAAAAGTCAGAGGGAGTGTAAACAGCTATTTGGCTCCATGTTGGAAAAGATGGGAAAATAATGCCATTTAATCCTATCACTGATACAATTTAATGTAGGTATAACCTAGAAAAGGGGAGATTTCACATGGATATTAGGAAAAAAATCTGCCATATGATGGTGGTAGATCACTGTCACAGGTTTCCCAGAGAGGTTGTGGAGGTCTCATTCCTGGAGATATTCAGATCAGGCTTGAAGGGGTTTTGTGCAACTTGATCTAGTGAAGATGTCCCTGCTCACTGCCGGGGGGTTGGTCTAGATAGTCATTAAAGGTCCCTTTCAACCCAACACATTCTGTGGTTCTATGATTAGATCAGACAGAGTTCTGCTATAGGAAAGCCTATTCCTGTGAAGTGTAACTTAGAGAAATATCATAGTGATTGCACTATATTTTAGCATTTATTTGGCTTCCCATTTTTTTCTGTTCAGTGTTGAACACTGTGTAACATTCTTAACACTTCATTGCTGTGCTTAAATCCCATACTGGAATGTCTCAAAGCATATGGGGATCTTCAGGGATCCAACACAGAACCCCGATAACGCATTCAGATGTGGCCAACTCACAAAGGAGGAACAGCCAAAGGAAAAGTCAAAGATGATAAGATGATTAGCACTGTAGCAGGCTGCCCAGAGAGGTTGTGGAGTCTCCTTCTCTGGAGACATTCAAGACCAATCTAGACATATTCCTGTGTGATCTAATCTAGGTGATCCTGCTCAGGCAGGGGGGTTGGACTGGATGATCTTTCGAGGTCCCTTCCAATTCCTGACATTCTGTGATTCTGTGATAAGATCATTAAATGTGCAAGCAAATGACATTGCAAACTAGCAAGGACTTTCTGGAGCCGTTCTGGATGGGCAGGTAAATTCTTTCTTCAGCTTGTGGTAGAATATATTGAACTTTTCCACATTTACATTTTAAAAAAAAATCATGGACATCACATTACCTGGTTAAATTGTATATTTTGGGTATATGTGTAATGTACTGAATATTTAGGTTTAAACTGTAATTTGCAACAGGCAGTGCATTTCTGGACGATTATAACATGTCTCTGGTAGCGTTTTAAGGCATGAAGCCAAGAGGCTGAATGACTTAAACCACCCGAGATGTGCAATAATCCCCCGGAAATGCTCTGGATTGTCTTACAGCTATTATACAATGTGATATTTATACTATGCACATAAATACGAACAGTTATGCTGTGTATTTGGTAAGCCTTATTCACATCGGTACAGCCTATTAGCAGCAAAGCTAAATAGTTCTTTCAGCAATTTCTTTTGGAAATTTATTTTGGAAATTTCTTTCAGTTTAACAGCTGCCACCTCCATACTGTCAATCATCTTCACCAAGACACATAAAGGTGGCTTCATGCTCAACACTAATGTGTGCACTTGTAGCCTACTTGTCTTGGTTTAATTAGCTGCTTTGGATTCGGTCGGTTGTGTATCCTTAAAACCACAGCTTCCTTTAGCAGTCATGACTTTATCCTCTCCCCACTCACCTTGCACTTCTCATCATCCTTTTAGACTCTTTTAGAGACGTATTTCTTCAGCCTTTTTCTCTGAGACTTAGAGTAATTCAGATTTCTATTTATCTTCTGCCTCATTTCTAGGTAATTTCTGTGCCTGCTTGAGCTAATAACACCTGCACTGACAGTGCATACATCTTCTTTTGAACTGCTCTTTCACTTCTTCTCTCATCCTGCTTCTCCATCACTGTCCTTCACAGCTCCAGTCCTTCACAGCTCCAACTAAGTATTTATCTTTTTAATTCACTTCATACATCTTAAATGAGGCTCCCATTCATACTCTACTTAGCCCAATGAGATTTCAAGTTAAAAATAAGAGCCTTGGTGTGTGATTTTAACAGACATAGCAAAAAATTACAGAGAACTCCAGCAGTACCAAGAATTTTCAAATCCACTAATTACTTAAATATCTCAATTCCAGGTTCTCCTACACCTGAGTTTTCTTCTTGCAACTATACCTGTCCATCCATAACACCAAATCTGATTCCTATTAAGGACACATTTAAAATTATTTTTCTGTTTAATTTTTGACACATAAATTGTTTAAAGGGATATTGCAAAGAACTTCTAATGCTGATAAATGCAACTTTTAAATTTTTTTAAAAAATTCATACAATACACATAGAAACATAAAATATTCTATCCATGTACAGTTTTCATATACTATTAACGTGAGATCAAAACCAGAAAAAAAACCCTTCTATATTGTAATATTTTTTCTAATTACTGTTATAACCAAATTTTCTCGTAGCTGCCATTGAAAAAGAACAAAATATATTACTGTTTACTTTTATAATACATCTGATAACATTTTTGGTATAGTAAGTTTTATCTTTTCTAAGGAACTTCAGAGGCATAAGGGATATCAAAACTACTTTTATGATGACAAGTACTAAGAACCAAAAAAAATCTGAAAACAGTATTCTGAATATAGAGCTAGCATGAATTATTACCATTTTAGGTTCAATAAAACAGAATTTGTACTCTATCTAAAAGTCCTGCCATTACAGTGCTGTCTACTATCACCTTCCATATGAATCAAAAGAAAGATATCAGGAATTTTTTTCTGCTTATTTAAGGTACATTAATCAAAATATTTAAAACACAGACATCTCCCAACCTGAGCTAGTCACTTGCACTTCCACTTATAGTCGGTGCAAAGAAATAAGCTTAAACTTAGAAGGAGAGCGACATGCATCTCTGAAAAGTGCCTTCTATATGTCTGCATTTGACAAGATGGATTCCAACCTCATTGTTTTGGAAAATCTGAACTTCTTTTTAACCACATAAAAATTCACAATTTCTTCGATTATATATGTTATTTTAACCATTAGCCATATAAAGTTGAGTTTTCAGGGAAAAAAAAAAAGAAGAAAAAAGGGGCTAATTCTGTACTTTAAATGGTAAATTATTATGGGCTTGCTTTAAATATCAAGGCAGTTGTCAACAAATCAGACTATTAACTGACACTCCTGAAAACGGTAGTTCCTTTTATTCAATGACTACAAAGCTCATGAAGTTCAGACTTAACCAGAATGACATGTGATACAATCAACTCTGAGAGGAGCACTTGGCAGGAAAACAAGAGGTCACAGATCTCCTTTTACAAACAGGAGAAATTAAGTTCTCGAAGTATAACTGCTCTGAATCTACATACCTTACAAACTGGAAAGTGAAGAGTTCAGGAAAGGACACACACCTTCATTCATGGGTTGGATAACTAATGTTACATTTATGAAGTCTGAGGGTATAATGGGAATGAAGAGAACAATTTCTGTGGCTTTCTTAGACCTCACATTAGCATATTCAAGTTGAGTCACTTGGACTGCATCCTCTGCAAGTGCATCCTACAACACAGCTACCCCCAAATACTTTTCTGAGTCCAGAAAATGCTGTTTTCAGCATTCCCCTCTGAGAGTCCTAGGATTGGTATTATTAGTGTATGAAGAACCAAAATTAATCTGGCTGCACAGCAAAGTGGCTTTCAGATAGAATTTAGAATAACATTGTTAATAATAATTATTAACTTGAATTTACAGAATAATAATCATTTGTATTCCCCATTTATGGGGGAAGGAAGATAGAGCAGATATATTCTATTAATTTATTCTATTAGGGAATCCTGGGCCTAGAAAAGTGCACAGCTAAGCATTAATGTCTTCTCATTTGGTTTAGAAAACAGTGACAAGCAGATAACCAAACTGTTTCTGAAGTATTTAATGCAGAAAAGATATCTCAAAAAAATAACCTTGAAGCCATAAAACAACTGTTTACCAAGTCTTGCTCCACTTTGTTATGAACACTTTGACTCGGTGCTAAATTAAGAAACACTCCTCAAGAAGAAGCAGTCCATAAGATACGTTATCAGGTTGTAATGAAGCAAAAGGCATTCCCAGCCACCAGGAACAACAACCTCTTATGAAACACACTTGGAAAAACACATCTAAAACTTTTAGTTTTATAAAAGCTCATCTCTGGCTGGTCTTTTCGCCAGCACAAGGTCCTGGCAGAAGGGCAAACTCTTTGTTGACCATGGATCCCTGCTAATGAAACCATGTATTTTATGATGCCGTTATAGAATCTACTTCATTAATGCGAATTACATCCAGAAACCTCCAGTAAGTCACCTATTTGCAAAGTTTGAAAAGTAGAAACTGACAGCAAATTCAGCCTTTTGCACAGTGGTTTGAATTTCAGAATTCAAAAAACCCTACAGTTCTGAAAGGGGAGGATCCGAACTACATTTTGAGGCCAGATGATGACAGACTAGCTGAGCTTCCGGTGAAGTCCTATCAACACTTTGGTGGTTGACAGCATAGCTACTGTGATCAATTAGGTTAATTAAAACTATATGGCATGCAGGCCTCATGAGCAATTCCTAGCATGGTTAGACGGGAGGAAATGTATTACAGCATGAGTTTAACTGTAGCGGGTACATCTCCAAAGACTTTTGAATGCAGATCTTAAATCCAGAGAATGATGAGAAGACAAAAAACCTGAGTTTATACAATTCTTACCATGCTCTCAAGAACATTTCCACTCACAGTCTCAATGAGGTTAGAAGGTACCTCTAAAGATTGTCTAGTCCAACACCTTGCTCAAAGTAGGATCGCCTAGAGGAAGTTGCTCAGGGATGTATACACACGGGTTTCGAATATCTCCACAACCTCTCTGGGCAGCCTGTTCCCACACTGTGACAGTGAAAAGGTTTTTTCCCTTCTTTAAGTGAATTTCCTGCATTTCAATCTGTGTCTATCATCTCTTGTCTTTTCATAAGGAACCACTGAAAAAAAATCATTCCTCCAATCAAGTATTTATAAGCTTTGATAAAATCCCACTGAGGCTTCTCTTGTGGCTGAATTATCCCAGCTCTCTCAGTCTTTCCCCATACGAGAGATGCTCCAGTCCCCTAATGGCCCTTAGTGGCCATTCACTGGACTTCCTCCATGTCTCTCTTGTACTGGGAATCAGCAGTGGATCAAGCACTCCAGATGTGCCTGAGTAATGCCAAGCAGAGGGGAAGGATCGCATCACATCAATCTGCTGGAAACACCCTGCGTAATGACACCCAGGGTGCTGCTGGCCATCTTCTCCACATGGGCACATTTCTGGCACATGGTCAACTTGGTGTCCAGCAGGACCCCCAGGCCCTTTTCCGTAAAGCTCTTTTATCAGATGCATCCCTATGGAAAGACCTCACATGACACGTGGCAGGAGTGCAACATAGATTGAAAACCTGAATATAAGCCACCCTGAGACCAGTATCATGCCATGCCAACCAGACATAAGGGAAAACACCTAAGTGAATGGAGCATGGATTAGAGCAGGTAACCATGCTCCAAGCTTGCTTCTGTCAACATAAACACAGACACGACAGGATCAATATTTGTTGGGCAATAAGAGAAGGTAATAAACTTTCCAATCCTCACAGATAAATTATGAGAAAAAAGATGGAAAAATATCACCTCAAGAATTGGGCCAAACCAAAACCCTGGGCCAGATATCTCTGAGCATGTGGAAACTTCAGACTCAGAAATGAGTGAAGCAGGGTGATTCACATGATACCCAAACTAAAATGTAAACCCAACTCAAGGATTTGAAGTAGCAAGAGTTTCATAACAGAGCCAAGTTTGCACTGCCTGAAAAACTCAACCAAATGTGGACGAAATCAGGTTCCACAAGTCAGGAATTCCTGCAAACAGAAAGCTTAAATGTGAGGCTAAAGGCAAGTCTGTGTAGACAGAGGTCTGCAGTGAGTCCACAAACTCAGTGTTATATGAAACCACACACGGAGACCAGACCTAGTAAAAAAGAAAGACTTTTCCTTTACGCCAAGATCAGGATCACTAATACTTTATTTTGATCTTGCTAAAGATGAAGATAAAAATGTTAGAGATTAACTTGGTTTTCCTGCTTCAAGGTTGAGTTTTCATATTGCTTATATCAGAAGTATCTATTACTGATTAATCTTCATTTAAATTGCTGCTTTATAACAATTATAACTATTTATTTTAGTGCTGCAGTGCTTAGCCCATACTCGCAGCCCATGACCTTACTTGTACAAGAAGAATATCAAACAAAATTAAACTGCTTCCTGAGATATTAACAAATTTCATGTGAGGGCAAAAGGTACATACAGAAGAAAAAGGAAATGCAAAGAAAAACATGTACACCAGTATGACTGATACCAGCACACTGACAACCTAATTACTGACAAGGGGTTTTTAAGTGTTGTGAAAAACAGGAGTTTTTCCTTTTGAAGAAAGTATTTGAAGGATGGTAAGATAGTTTTGTGTATATTTATCAGTTCTTCACAAGCTTGAGGGTCTGAACATGAGAAAAAACAGCTTCTTTGGTTGGGGGTTCTTTTTTCATAAAGTTGTATAAGTGGCCAAACAATGCTGAAATAATTAGACACAAAACTATGCAATCCTATTTCCCTTCTATAAAAAAATAAAATACTATACATAGATTTTTCCATATATATACTTTAGTAAGGGAGGGGATGTATGTACATGTGGGAAACAGGCTCCTATTAATTTGGTGCACTCCCCTCATTGTCTCAATATTTGGTGTATACTTTAAATACTTTTTAATGACCATTGAAGGCTTCCACCAAGGGAGACATGAAGGTTCAGGTTCAGCAAATATACCTTTGACAGTCACCTCAAATTCTGAAGAAATTTGAAAATTCTTCTGGTCGTACCACTTCCTAAAGCAGTCATGGTCACTATGCTACCGGCGGGAAGCAGGTGCTTGGCTCCCTCTCCCACCACAAATCCATTCTTGCTTAGCATGGATGACAGAATGAGGTTTAAACTAAGAGATCATCTTGTTACTTCACCAGGTACAGGAACATCTACCATTTTTCAGCAATTAGTGATGTTGGAATTGAATGTTTATATATATATATATGCATTTTAAATATTACAAATCAGTTTGTGTAAGGGAAGATTTTAGTAAACACAGAGTCAAAATACACGTATAAAATACATGTACTCAGCATTTACATTTATTCATGAAAAAAACCCCAAACTGCATGAAATTAGAAAATAATACAGAGCTGAAACGTTAATGTAGTCTCTTCCACAGACCAAAAACTTGTGTGGGTATATGCATAAAGAATACTCAGAGAGAGACACTAACATCTTGTAATGCAATATGTTTCTGTTATACACACTCCAGACTTCCTAACAGCTGCATATTTTAATATACATAAACCCATACTTGAAAAATAATAAAATGTATTAGTTTTCCACATTAGGCATTTATGACCTAATTTAGGAGAGTATTACATCTTTATAACTTTTAAAAGACCCATTTTGATAAAACATCCCCATAAACAGACTGAGAAAATCAGGGTAACAAGCATCTGTTGCTGCGTTGTTTTCTTAATGGGGTAATAAAATAACAACACATTTTTATAACTTTTCACAACAATATAAAGTATTAAAATTGAAACTGATATTGAAAAATGTTCTCATGGTCCTTTTTATTTTATTTTTCCACTATGTAAAGTTACAGTACTTACCAGATTAATATTAATATATCTTAATTATGTTGACACAATGGAAATTTGCCAAAGACATTCAAAGAATGGAAATAACTTGTTATTTCCACTACTCTAATTAAGGTGGTACATTTAGCCCACTTTATTCACAATATAAGAGTAATATGAAAAATCTTACAAGAATGTAGATACGTTGCAGTGCTTGAGGACATAGTCTAAGGGTAGACTTGGTGGCTGTATGTTAAATGGTTGGACTGGATGATCTTAGGGGTCATTTCCAGCCTTAAAAATTCTATGATTCTATACTACATATAGTCATGATGACCCAAATTTTTTGAGAGTTTGAAAAAAAAGGGTCATTCCACCGAATTTTAAGACAAGTGCTGATTTTTTTCCCAATCTACCCATTCTACTAACAAATTATGTAAAAAAAACTTTCTAATAGCAAATTTCAAAATTACATAATCCACCCCTCTTCGAAAAGCTGATGTTACATAGCTGTGACGTTGGTTTGTTGGTTTTTTTTTTTTCTTAGAAAAAAAGATCAGACTATGCTGTTTAACACAAAACTCATTAAAAGATATGAAAACTGTATCTCTGGAGTGACACTGCTATATTTAGAAAGGCAAATTACCATAAACTTCCAGATTATTCCTTCAGAAACTATGTGTCTGGACAATAGAAATTCAAATTGAGTAAGATGCTGACATGCATTCAAAATGTATTCACACATTTACAGCTTACCAAAGCACCAGCAAAGTATGATTTACAGCTCTTAGGGATAGAAAGGACCATCTAACTCTCCTGTATAACACAACCCACACAATTTTCTTCAATCAGCTCTCCAGATCTAATAGCTGTGGTTGAACTTGAGCATAGGTTTTACAGAAACATCTCATCTTGATTTTAAAATTTCCAGTCAATCTGTCACAATCATTGGTTAAGTTATTTCAGCACTTAGTTATGTTGTTAAAAATATATATGCTTTATTCCTACTTTGAATTTGTCTAACTTAAATGTCAAGCTGCACACTAGCAGTCCTGTCACCTAACCTAGAGCTCTGCAATGTCAATATCTCCCCCATCATACTGTCAAGGTAGAGAAATAGGCGTTTCCACAGCATGGTTAATTTGACCCCTCTTAAACATCTATCTTAGGAAGACATAAATTACAGCCCAGAAGTGCTCATTTCTCTCAACTGACTGGAAAGGAAATCTAGTCTTTGTGCTACATACAGATGTTTGTATCTAGCCAGAGGGATCTCACCCTGAACATTCTTATAATTTTGACTGACTAGGACTAAAAAAACCACTAGAACACAAGATTTTTCTTATTAAGTGGGTCCTTAATGACCAATCAGACAATATCTTTTTCCAGTTTGATAAACTACATGGATAAAGCACTGTATGTATCTCTATGCTGGGATTTCTTCCACAATTTCTCCCAGAGTCCTCTCCAATTCTCAAGTTTTTTCTAAAACACAACTACCCAAACTGGATCAATGTTTTACCTGTGCTTGCCCCGACACAGCAGAAAGCTCTTCTGTTTCCTATTCCCCTGCCTACCTGCCCAGGACTATATCAACCCCTTCAGCTGTTTTGGTCCCATCATGTGCAAATGATTCCTCTAGACTTCAGGACACTCTTTCAAAATCACTACTTTGCAAGATACAGCCCCAGAGCATGTAAATGTTGCCCATTTTCTTAATTCACAGATGAAATACTTAACATCTGGCTCTTCTGGAATGAAAATAGCTTGCTTACACTTCATTTATCAAATGGAAACTCAGTAACTCTCTGTCACCAACTTGTCCTCTTCATTACTTTACAGCCCCAAATTAACTTTTTTTTTTTTCTTTTTCTTTTTCAAAAATACTTTACAAGGAAACTAGACCCTAAATAAACTACACTTGGAGAAATGAAAAGTTGAAAAGTTTGCAGTGTAAATGCGCCAAACCTGTTACACACACTATGAATGCAGACTCTAGACACTCCACATATATCTATACTGTTAAATACAGCAGCATCAAGGACTTCTCAGGCCAATCAGCAAAGACTTACTGCCATTATGTTACACTGCACTTGTCTCCAGATTTCTTTTGCACCCTGACAAGAAATCCAAGTTTAAATACAGAATATTATTCTGAGTGTGAATATTGTTCTGAGTATCGAAAGTATATATAACGATGCTATGCCTACAGTACTGCAATGCATCTTCACAGCAAGAAATAGAGGGTACATGTTGAAATCAGTTGACAGGCGGCTTAAAAATACATGATGGTGTTTGCATGTGCAAGGCTTCTCGGCACAGTGTTAAAGAACAGCACAGATGAGGAAATCCAAACCTGGATAGCCTGCGTTTGTCCATCTAGGAAAAGTTTCTCTTACTTTATATTACAAGGTCAGTCTCAGTTGTAATTGTGAAAGTCAGAACTTCCCAGTATGAAGTGTGATTCTTGGGGTCTATGTCAGTAAGTACCTAAGCCAAAGGGTTGCTTTTGGCTACAGGCAACTGAATACTGCCACGTAAGTTTAAAGTGAATTATTACTTTTTTGGAAAAGGACATTATTAGAAACCTTGAACCTCAATTTCTCAAAAATTAAGTTTATGAAGTTGGGAAAGAATTCTTTCCATGAAAAAAAATAAGAAATATAAGGGTTTGCTTCAGCAATCTAAAGGAAATTGTGCTTTGATGAATTGGGAAGTGTGTAATAAATTAGGGGAAGCAAATAATACTATGCATTGTAACCTTTGCTCACAGAGATGGCAGTAAGTGTTTCTTACCCTACAGTACAGCCAATCAAGACTCCTGGCTGAATAATTCAGGACTCACTAGCTACTCAAGCTCCTTAGAGAACTCTCATGTCAAGCTGCCAGCTCGGCTGAATGTAGATGAACTGGAATTCCTCACTCCCACCTATTCCAAACCCACCTCTGTTCATTAAGGACCTTGTGACCAACAACATCAAGGTGTGTAACATAAGTGTCACTTCCGATGCAGCATGCTCTCATCATGTTTATGTTTGGATTGCAGCTATATTTTATTTTTTTTCTTCCAGATAACAACCCTAGTGGCACATAACTACCCTCCTTACCCTTCATCCAGACTCTGATGTTCTCACTGAAGAAGTTACAAAAAAACTTATGAATCTTGCTACAAAAGACCTCAACATTTTATAGGTATGCCAAGTCATAAGGCTCCTGTCACAGCCATTTCTCTTGATCATTGCTTTGAATTTTCCTCTCAGCCACATACATTACAAGATGTTTTTCTCTTTCCCACATGGCACATCCTGCTCCTGCACAGCAGCACATTTATCATCAAAAGTCAGATTCCAACCTGGATCTGTGCATTTCCCACCCTTTGCTGTGCACACAGTAAACGTTGAAGCCAGAGCATCTTCTGCCTCGTCTTGTTTGTGGGAACAAGCAAACAGCAGACTAACTTCATCATCCACTGTCACTTAATTCTTAAAAGGCTTCTGTGCTATGACTCCTACTAAAACAAAATTTATAATTGGGTAATTTATGTAGTGAGACCACTTCCTCACAAGCTAAACAACACTATCTCCCTGTTACTCTCCTGTTTATCTTATCAAATCTTGTCTTCATATATATATATATATATATATATATTGCAAAATCTATAATGAGTAATCATTAACTTCTGTTTTCCATTTGTATATTACAAATAATATACATACACAGAGGAGTCCTAGATCTTGAGTAATCTTGCATTGAAAACCATTAGAAATGAGACTTTTTCTTTTTTTTCTTTTTTTTTCCTTTTTTAAAGTTAAATGAAAATTTATTTCAGATCATGAGACTCCAGAAAAACATCCAACTTTCAGGGAACGCTATTATATACCATTAAAAAAAAATTAAAACCATAAAACCCATACTGTCTTGCATATTTCAGAGTGAGCATTAAAAATATACAGTCACTTTTGGAATAATAATAATAATTCAGAACTGGTTACAGAATTATGTCTCAAAGTTAATGTACCTTGATCACACAAATGGCTTTTAATATGTTCTAAAAAGATGTGATTGATAACGCTTTATCAATTTTTTAAGCCATCCAGTTTCTCTCTTCTGCACCCAGCTAACTTTTTACCACATAGATTTTATTGTAGTAAATTATTCACAAAGATGAATCATATCTACCTAGTAAACTATTAAATCCCAAGTTTCTTAAAGTGGCAACAAGCATATACCTTCCTTCTGTACCATATGCTTCTTTTTAAAGAAAACATCCGTGCACAATGGTGAGATTGTTTAAACTTTCTTGTTAGCAGATGCAGAAAAAGCTGTATGCTTTTTCTCAGGAACACCTAATCTATGCTCTGAATCTACATTATGTCTTCTGATTTAGATATTGTATCTAAACACCAATTAGAACTACAGTCTTCTTGATGGTAAATATTAATAACTTGCCCTCCTTGCAACAAAAAAACACCCAAACCCTTCATCACCGACAAAGTTAACCCAGTGAAATGAATATGCCTCACTTCCAGGCCATTTGTGTTGCAGTGATTCTGCATGGAGACTGCTTGCTTCCATCAGTTTTATCACCTCTGCAGTAACACTAACAACACATGTAGATGTCTAGAGAGTCTTTTTTTTTTCTTTATTTTTCCTGTTGTCCCAGTTCATTATCATCAGAAATGACAATCCTGTCAGCACATTTAAAGACCAACCTGTGCCAGTACATAGCTTAAAATGTTCCATTGGTATAATTTCTCCAGCCTGGATACCAGCCTCTTCCCCTGCTACCCAATCTACCAGTGATATCAACCCTATGCAAACATTACTTTGTGATTATTTTCTTATATTTATTATTCTTAATTATTATTATCATCATCATCATTATCATCCTACCATCATTGGAATTAGATGGATAAAAAATTCTGGTAAGTTGGTAAACCAGAATAGGAAGGTTTTGACCATTCAGGTATACTCCAGGTTCCATAGTCATTCAGTAATTGAAGCCCAAAGGAAGCCACCTATTTAACACATGTTCTCAGGGCTTTGAGGAATACCTCAGGATCTTTATGAAAGTCCAATACATTGCATTTTTATGCAATTTTGTCACAGTGGAGCAGTAGACACAAGGGATATACTTGAAAGCCCTGACTGAGCTTAATTTTAAACTGTGCATTTCTAGTGCACAGAATGAAAAACACTACTGGTACCAATTAACTTTTTTCAATTCCGAGAGTCTGATATTCCGGTTAAGAATTTCCCTTCATTTCATGATTTTTCTCTAGTTCTGCTAAAAACGCAATATTGACCCAGTGCTGCACCCTACTGAAGTTCAAATCCTTGCAGTATATTCCAAAACTTACGGTGAGGCAAATACTATGAGGCCAGAAAAAGGATCTGATCTTTCATCCCATTTTATGCTTATTGCTAGCACTTTTCAAGTACCCTGAGCTACATCCTCTTACTCTGGCACCTACCTTTAGAGTACACACAGATATGTACTTTGTACTTCCAGATCTGTGCAGTCTCCATGCTTATGTTCAGAAATTGAATTTTCAGAAAAACAGAATAAATAACTGAATCTCAAATTTTAATCCACCTCTCACTTAAACTATTCTCTCTCTCTCTCTCTCTCTCTCTCCACTAAATATACTCTTGAAATATTCTACCTTCCATGCCTGCTGCCACACCAGGATCTTGCCAACTTCATCAAGTCTACTACTATGGTAGTAGGTAGGTGCCTAGCAGGTCACCATCACTGACAAAAGAACTATAGTAAATTAAATCTTCAGAGAATATAAGATGCCAAGAAGCATCACTCTATGTACAAGTAAAACATATTAAAGCTCTTCACATGTCAAAGACTATTTTCTGTGTTTTGCTTACTAATTTACAACTAGGTAAACATATATTTATATACCAGAGACATCTGTTTCTCCTTCCTCTTTTTCTCCTACGTGCAGTAATTTTAACAGATGAATCAACACATATAATGCTAGTGATATTGAAAGCCTCAATTTAGCATATGCCTTTGATGGGCTGAAGGTATAGAGTAAAACTGAAGCAGACAACTGCTTTGCTGAGCTGAGTTATACATGACCTTGAAGTCAGAAATCTGGAATAATGCAAAACCTCAAGGAAGGATTCTTCCAAACACAGAAACCCCAAACTGAAATCCATAGGATGTGTTCAGTTTTCTCAAGCCAGGTGTTTGATTCTGCTAGAGAAATACTTGCAAGCATTACCAAGGGCACAGTCAGGCTCTCTGAAATGGGTCTAGTTTGGAGAGAAGGAGAACTTCAGTGTTAAGAGATTTCCTAGGAAGGATATAACAATGTTGCCTTCTGCTGCCTGGGGGCTTATCAGAGGGATAAGGGGAGAACAGCATCATTGCTACAGGGGATAGAGGACAGAGGATACAAAGCAGAGGAAATCAAGCATCATTTGCACCACTGCTCCTTAAACAACTTCTTTTGCTGCAGTGGTATCAAAGATTTAAATGAGACCCGACATCTCATTGCATGGGGCATGATAAATGTACAGAAAAAAACCCACAAAGTCCCTTCAGAAATCCTTTGTCTTCTGAGTACACCTAGATCAACAGCTACCCAAGTCTGAGCATTATTATGGGACTTCATGAACAAGAGAACAGGCAACTAGAAAACCACAGATAACAAGTTATGAAAAAAAATCCACTTGGTCCTGGTGTTCTTAGATTATTATTTATTCCTTTCTAGATCTACCCTGTTATTCTAGAGATTTTTCATTCTTAACCTTCAAAGTGACTAGTCAGTGATGCCAGAGATGTCCACAAGTATTGCTCCTATCCAAGTTCAATGCAACAGGACAAGTCTGTCGAGCGTTAGTGGTAGAAATAACATTTAAATGGAGCTCCTGTTCACGAGAAATTAAGTTCTGTGCAATTTTGTTCCACTACAGATTAATTCCAACTCAAACAGTTAAATTACGTGATCCTTAAGTTCCCATCGTGTTTCATCTAGACAGCTCACATCCTGTCCTATAAAGCTGTGCAGTGCTGCTGCAGACATACAGCTGCTGCATTTCACATCTGAGATGGATCAGTCCAACCTGTAAGTGAACTGACTAATAAGAGCAGTTTTAGCTCATAAAGCATTTATATATCTTCCAAGGAGAAAAATATGAATGAAGTCTCATTTTTAAGAGGAACCTGAAAGACCTACATAATATTGTCCATAGTCTAACGGGCTCAGAAAAATATGAAAACTACAGGGAGTAGCAGTTATCATCTGTGTGATGACAGTAAGAAAAAACCACGTTGTTCTTAAGATGCTTCAGGTTTTTCTTAAGATTCTTCAACTATCAAATTTCTATTTATTAATCTTTATACCTGAATGAACATGCTACATAGATGCCACTGTCTTTACAAAAATTAATGTAAATTATTGGAGATGGGCAAGTGTATATATCTTCCCTTGTGTAATATCTTGGAACACTTAATCACCTTTTTTCATAGTATCTTCATAGAATTACATTTGCTCATCTTATCCTTGAAATACATATTTATATAGCTGTATTACATGCTGGATTGCCTTGAGCAAAGTACCAGAAGTCAGATTCTCATTTATACTAAGGTCTTTTAAGCCTCTCAGGAGGCATATAAGAACATACACTTAATTTAAAAAGTAACATATTCTTTCCCTTGGATCCTTTTACACCAGCATAACTGCACATAAAATGTCTCTAATATGTATTTGAATCTGGCCATACAGATAAAAAAAATAATTGTGTATGGCTTATGAGATTAGGAGGTTTTTGTTTTATATGAGATTCAGGTGATTGCACACTTCACAGCTTACTATCTTCTCACTAACAAAGCTAGTAAATTTATTTCCTACATCAGAATTTTAAAAATTATTACATATGAAAAGTAATCAAACCTTACACTGTGAGATCCTACATTCAGCAAGACACAGATGCTTCGTTTAGTACTTTCAGTGTAACGTGCTTGAACGGGCAGCGACACAATGGAGCAGCAAATCCTCCATGTGTTGTGTGAGCTACATTAGCAGTCATTCCATGCAAGCATCTTCTACCTCAACAGAACCACATCTATACTGCCTGGAAGCCTGGTGCACTGCTTGCAACAATTCATGTACTGTGCTGTGAACTAAGACACTGATGTATGTGCAATCCAAGAATTTTAAATGTCCCCGCAGGATATCAAATACTATCCAGACTGTTTGTAAATACTTTCCCAGCGCTCTGCAGAAAATGAGCTAGTTCTTTTCAAATCTTCTTAAATAACATTTTTGCCTTATCTAAAAATCTATGTTCCTGTTTAATAAAATCATCTGGGCAACTTACTGTTTCATCTGTACTTCAGGCTTATGCCTTCATTAATAAATTCTGTCTGAGCGTTAAGATTACCCCCAGTAGAGACAGATGGGAAACTGCAATATAAAGTCAAGCAGCACATTTAATGACCAACGAACTTCTGGAAACTTAGTCCAAAATGATACATCATTGTGTCAGACACTCTTAAGCAATATGCAGCTTGGTCTCCCTCTTTAGAAACATGAAACCCCCTGAAACCGCTACCACAAATTGTGAACCTTTTAAATTACTGCCAAGCCACCTGCTTTTCTCCAGGAAACTTCATAAAACTCTCCAAATTAGTAATGTCATTAAGTAAAGCTTACAGAACTGTTGTTATTCTGAAGGAGTATTAGCTGTTTAGTTTAAGGAAACCAATGGGGATTTTTATCATGGAAAGAGCTGTCATGTATACTGTATAATCTATTCCAAATGAAATGCTTTAAAATACTCTTAAATACGCTATTCTTTTGCATTTTAATCTTTTGGGGCGAAAAACATATGGCCATATACTCAGGATTAAATTCATATAATAAAGAAGTTGAGTTCAGGAGAGGGTGTGTGTAAGAATCTCAAACAGTTTATATGTCTTCAGATGGTATTAAGAGCTATATAAATCAAATGTCCATTTTGCATTCTTGAATAGCACTGGAAGAAATAGTGTTCAGATCGAAGAGGGAGCCTGATTTCCCCTGTTCATTCTCTTTTTTGAATGGTTCTACACAGAGCGGGCAAGGATGGATTATAGGAATGCCTTCTGTCAAGGACTCGGCCAAAACCGTACCATCTCATCTTGGAGTAATTTATCCAATAAGATGATTTAGAGGACAGTTCAGTGGCACCATTTTTGGAAGGCAAAAGCAGAGGGGAAGGAATATAAATCAAAGGTGACTGGCAGGTAAAGGATATATGCAGCAATCAGCCAAACCATGTGCACACTGGCACAAATTCAACAAGATCATTTATAAAAATTTTAAGTCAGGAGTACACAAAAGGGGGTCTGGTGCTAACTAAATCCACAGATAGATTACACGCCACTGAAATAAACACTTCCAGATGCTGGCATACAAAAACCTTTTACAGAAAGAAATGTTTTCTTTCATAAATCTGAAAGGAGGAACCTTGAGCTGGGGGTTGGGAGAGAAGGGAACAAGATTTCCAAAGTGAGATTTGACTTCCTACTGGTTTTAGAGAATAATAACTCATATTTTTTCAAATGCACTATGCTAACGCTATAGAATAACAAATAACTACAGACAATAGCTTGATGTATAGTGAAAGACATCAAATGTACATAACTTTAATGAAATAAAATGTTGGGGGTTTTTTTGCCTTTTAAATTGAGAAACAGTAAAAATATTGATTTGACTTTTTCTCTATCAGAAACTTACTGTATAACTAATGGAGAAGTTTTCAAATGTCTTTTGACATAAATACACACGTTTTATTTTTTAAAACTGGTTAAGAAAGAAATACAGGCTTCTCCAAAATCATTGTCAATTGATTTTGGATATCAATAGGGGCAGTATATAGTATACAGGATACTAAATATCAGAGATTTTTAAAATTTGTTTTTCTTTCAGAAACAGCATTCAAAATATTTTATCAAAAAAATTTTATTAGAAAAGTTTAAATGTCAATATATCCACAGAATTGAAGATTTCATTCCAAAACTCCTTCTCACTATTGTTTCAGTCTGAAATATGCAGAGAAAATGTTTTTTCCGTTAAAATCTGAAGTTGATTTTTTTCTTGAAGTTTAAGGCACCTAAACCAAACTTGCTTTTGAAAATGTTCCTTTGTGTTTATCTGTACAAATATCACACTGCCACAATAACCTTTATGTTTTTAAACTTTCCCTCTTCTTTCTACACCCACAATCTGCTCTTTTAGCCTAATCTTTGCTATTTCTTCTACTACTATTACAGAAATTTTGTTTTCTAGAGGAACTTTGTAGAGTCAATGTAATCTATATTAAATTTAAAAAATACTACATATTTGTGATGAACTGCAGGATCTTTTTTTCAACAGAAATAGATTTAAGCATTTGCATAAAAGCTGAGCTCAATTGGGATCAATAACTAGCACTTTTAAAACATGAGAATCACGGCATCACAGAGTAACAGAACAATAGGAGTAGAAGGGACCTCGAAAGTAGTCCAACCCTCTGCCAGAGTAGGATCACATAGATTAAATCACACAGCAATGCATCCAGGCAGGTTTTCAATGTCTCCAGAGAAACTCCACCTCTCTGGGCAGCCTATTTCAGTGTTCCATCAACCTCACAGTGAAAAGGTTTTTCCTTACATTCACATGGAACTTCCAATGCTCCAGGTGTTTTTCCATTTGGATCTATTGCCCCTTGTCCTATCACTGGCCATCACTAAGAAGAGCCTGGCTCCATCCTCCTGACACTCACCCTTCAGATATTTATAAGCATTAAGATCACCCCTCAGTCTCCTCTTCTCCAAGCTGAAGAGACCCGGGTCCCTCAGCCTGTCCTCAGAAGGAAGATGTTCCACTCCATCATCTTGGTGACCCTGCGCTGGACTCTTTCAAGGACTTCTATGTCCTATAGGAAAGGTCTCAACTAAGGATATAATCTGACTGTAAAGCTGTTGTTTAAATGTACATGTATGTAGTGAAGTCTACATGGCATATTTGCATTTATTATGTATGAACCCGTAGGAGTATAGGCAGGGCTGTATAAGGCCCATGTAATGGAAGTCTCTGCCAAATAGTGTTGTCTGGTGTTACATGTTCTTCCTGCAGGCAATGTCACAAGCAGTATCATAAACATGGTTTGTAATCATTCATTGTTTTATGATGCTGAGGCAATTTTATTGGACTGAAATTTTTAACAAGGGAAGGTTTAGACTAGCAAGCCTTTTCATACTGAAATTACTTGGAGCCTGAAGGAGCATTCTCCCCCAAAAATTTAAATACCAAAACAGAAGTTGGTTATACTCTCTGTTGGTTCAATACACCCCATTTACAGACGTATACGCTCTGAATAATGGTGCTTATCTTCCACAGGTCTGTGCAGTATTACAATTTCCATTTATAAACTCAGGTTCTCTTCCACTAAGCATCTAAAACATTTCATTTCAGAACTGGTATAAACTTGAAGGGACAAAGAATCTGTTTTGAAAACAATTTTTCATTCTTTTTGCCTGTAGGCTCTGATTGCTGCTGCTGACAACTTTGTTCTTAATTTCAGGTTAGAGGGAGCTAGATGTATTTTGCACTAGAGTTGGTCTCTCATGGTCACAAGTACTACTTACAAACTGTGCACTACCTGCAGCCGTTCATACCAAGTTTTCAGTTAATCACTACATACTGATTGCAGAATAAATCTTGTTAAAGAATTACTTCTGCTTGTTACTACACCTGTTACAAAGAAAATTCATTTTTTTAGAAACAGTATAGTTGTATTCTTGGTAGGAAATATACATCTTATATTTTTGTGAACACTATTGAATACTGAATAATATTTAAAATAATACTTGAATTAATATTAGGATTATACATATAAGCCCAGTCAAGATCACAGACCATTTTTGCTCTGCATTTTACATTGCTGGTATTAAATCTAAGTAACAGTAACATTTATTATTATCACTATCATCATCAGCAGCACCATCACTATTTTACTTTTCTTTTTCCTGTAGAAAGATTGAGCTTGTTAGAATATGTTCTGTTCCTGATTTTGATCCCATTTAAATCCTGAATCTTACTGAAATCAATAATGCTGCCATGTTCTAAAGTAAGAGTCTAAAGCCACAAATTCACGAAGAGGAATGTATCCAGGTCCTGCTTCCTAATACGGAGATTTAATCTTTCTCAAAGGGACTTTCCACTCATTTCCCATTGAACCCCGATACATTCCGAACATGTAAGAAGTAATCCTCTTACTTAGTTTATTTTAGATCACACTTCAATGTGTCTAATAAATCCCTTATCTGAATGAACTGTCAAATGATCTAATCATGTGGTCACAGTCTCCATGTAAAGCATTGTAGTACCAATATCATTGTTCCTGAGATCCTGGAATAAACTGAGATGATCTTTAAACACTGGGAATTCAGAATTATTCTACCCCATCACTACCTAATACATAATAAGAAAAAAATGTGTAGAAGAGTACAATTAACAATAGCTTTTATGGAAAACATGATAATATTAACATATTAATTTTATATCCAAATACAAATTAATTTCTCAATATAAAATATCTGTTAGTCCTATTTAGACAAATTTTCCATCTTCCTTGAACAATGAAGGAAGAATTTGCTGACATTTAATTAATACATAGAAAATGTCTGACTTCCTAAACTTAAATGTATAGAGTATTTTGCTTTGAAATTCTGGACCATGCTTTGAAGTAGTCAATACCGAGAACCACCCAATATGTCTAGTAGCAAATATATAGACAAAATACATTTCTAGACTACCTTAGACATGATACAACGCAAAAGAATCTTGAGTACACTTGCTGCTTTCCTTTGTGGTTTGCACTTGGAGACAAAACCTCAATGCTCTAATTATGTTAGTCATTTTGACATAGCTATTAAGGTCAAAATAAATGCAAATGAATCATTTTCACTAGTTTAATGTTAGTCCTCATTTACCATATGATTATAAAACTTTCAAAGTGTTCTTTTTGTCCAAACCAACATCCAGAAAATGCTGCAAAAGAAAAAAATACACAGCTTAACTCTTCTTCCAAAACTGCCTTATCAGGAACACTTATCAGTAAATCAGAAGGACATACAACTCCTTGAGAGAGTCCAGAGCAGGGCAACTAAGATGATTAAGGGAGTGGAACATCATCCTTATGAGGACAGGCTGAGGGAGCTGCGTCTTTTTAGCTTAGAGGAGACTGAGGGGTGATCTCCTTAATGTTTATAAATATATAAAGGGTGAGTGTCAGGAGGATGGATCCAGGCTCTTCTCAGTGCTGGCCAGTGATAGAACAAGGGGAAATGGTTACAAACTGGAACACAGAAGTTCCATCTTAATATAAGGAGGAACTTTTTCACTGTGAGGGTGACAGATCACTGGAACAGGCTGCCCAGAGAGGTTGTGGAGTTTCCTTCTTTGGAGACTTTCAAGACCAATCTGGACATGTTCCTAAGTTATCTATTCTAGATGATCCTGCTTGGGCAGGGGAGTTGGACTCATTAATCTTTCGAGGTCTCTTCCAGCTCCTAATATTCTGTGATTCTGTGATTTCATGATCATTGTTTGTGCTTTACAAATACATATTAACTCCTTTAAAATAGTCCCAAAGGAATATGTGGGGGGTTTTAATTAAAAAAAAAAAAAAGAAAAATTGCTTTTTAAACATAAAGTTTAATTTCTGTGTATAGAATTTTTTTCAGTAGCAAAAGACAAAGCTTATGCTTATATTCAGGTTTCCATTTTAAAGGTAACACTAATATTTTGAAGTGTTGTGCAAAATGTAAGTTATATGCATGAGTTTCTTCAGAAATCTAGTCATTTTGGAAAGAAAGTATGCATGCATCTGGCAACTAAAACTTATCTCAGTTTCATTAAGGTTCAACCAGTCAAAGCCATCAAGATCCAGTGAAACGAAAATTAAAGCATGAATCACACCAGTAGAACTCAGCAACAGTAAGCTTCTACTGCAATAGCATGTAAGCCTCAAACTGCAGCAAGATGCAAAATCAGAGGCTTACAATCCTTGGGAACACTGTAAGTCTATGTCAAACCATGTCAATTTGTTCTCCAAGCTGACAGAAGTTGGCAGGAGACCTATAGTCTTCAATACCCTGGACCTTATGGTGGAGAACCTAGAAACTGTGGACTGGGCATAAGTTCCAATTTTCTATTTATACACATAGAGACCTGGAATCAGAGAACATTTGTTAACCCACAACATGCTTTGGTTTCCTCACTACCAGAACCTGTCAGCCTGTCCGGTTAGTAAGGATGCAAGTCCATAAGCCACAGGTTACAGGAAGAATTCTGTATGGAGAGGTTTTGCTACAGTCAGTAAGCATCCTGGGATATGTATCCCAAAATTTTTGCTTTGTTTCTGCTTTTCCCTTTCCCTTGTCCCTCCTGGTGTCACAGACATAAGGCATAATACATTGGAATTCTTTTCAAGAAACTGGCCATTCACAATGTGTCAGATATTACCCCATTAATATCAAGAGAATGTTTAGATGGATGTTACCAGCAAAAAACGTTTGCAGGTTGAGATGTCCATAAAAAAGACGATATTAAAATCCAAGTTACATGACAATTATTACTACTAGCAGAGCTGTTCACCTCTATCAGTGGTTTAATACGTGAAAATACTCAGTATCTCTATTGCTGTAAAAAAAAAAATCCATTTTTTAAGAAAACCCTAACTAGTAGTTAACTAACACTCTTGAAATATTTACTTATTCACTTAGAACAATTTACATAAATTCTCAGCTAGTGACATAACTGGTTCTGGTCATCACTGTCCCACCATGACTGCATTTAGGCAGCACACCTCGATTGTGCCTGAAAACCTATTCACACAAGGAAGCAAAGTGTATCAGGACATCAACACAAAGTATAAACTTAGATTTATAACCACTGGATGCTGAGTACAAAATGACTGTTAGCTTATTCAGGAAGAGCTCCTTCCTGAAGTACAGAGAAGCTATTACAATTCTCAGATTTGGGGAGGAGTGACTGGACAGCTGTCAGGCAGAGAAGGACCTGGGGGTGTTGTTTGACTGCTAACTGAATATGAGCCAGCAGTGTGCCCAGGTGGACAAGAAGGCTAACAGCATCCTGGCTTGTATCAGAAACAGTGTGGCCAGCCAGTCTAGGGAAATGATTGTGCCCCTGTACTTGGCACTGGTGAGGCTGCACCTTGAGTACTGAGTCCAGTTCTGAGCCCCTCATTACAAGAAGGACATCAAGGTCCTGGAGCAGGTCCAGAGAAGGTCAATCAGGCTGGTGAAGGTTCTGGAGGAAAAACCTTATGAAGAGCAGCTAAGGGAGCTGGGGTTGTTTAGTCTGGGGAAGAGGAGGCTGAGAGGAGACCTTATCACTACCTACAATTACCTGAAAGGAGGTTGTAGAGAGGTGGGTGATAGTCTGTCTCTTCAGCCAAGTGACAGGTGATAGGGAAAGGGAAAATGGCCTCAAGCTTCACCAGGGCAGGTTCAGATTAGATGTTAGAAAAAGTTCTTCACCGAAAGAGTTGCCAGGATGTTGAACAGGCTGCCCAGGGAGGTGGTTGAGTCACCATCCCTGGGTGTATTTAACAGATGGGTAGATGAGGTGCTCAGGGATATGGTTTAGGAGAGGACAGGTACGGTTGGACTCAATGATCTTAAGAGTCTTTTCCAACCTAGTCATTCCATGATTCCAGTCAAGTGTATTCTTAGCCATAATTGGGTTTGGTTTTGGGGGTTTTGTTTGGTTTTGTGGTTTTTTTTTTTGTATTGGCTAAACTATAACAACAGCCCTTTGTTTCCTGTCCCCTGGGAGACTGGAGAAAACTGAGAAAAGATAGGTAGATGAGGAAATATCCAACCAACATATATGTAAATCTGTTACAGAAAATTCACAGTTCCTTTAAGGACTTGCTTCCACTCATATTCACACAGTGCATGACTCTGATGACACAGATCTATATCTCTATCCAAATATACAAGCATACCTTTGAGTTTTCATGCAGTAACAATGGCCACTGTGTCTTACTGTGGTAATAATCCAGATGGAGCACAAAGTAGTCTCCTACAATCTACATTAAGTTTTTGGAGCAGTATCTCATATGAAATGAAGCTGAATAATAAGAACCCTGACACTGAGAACAATCCAGTGCCCACACTGCCTGATGGCATTTGGAAAACTGAGATAACTTGTCCTGAATTACATGTAATTGGAAGATATGGCAAGATCTATGTAAGACAGTTTTAGCAGAGAAACATATCTGAGAGAAATCCTGGGTATGTACTATTGCTTTCTCGTTAACATCTAAAGGTTGACTTTGGAAATTCCTGCTATGGAAACAACCTATGAAATCCCTCTCTCCTATAGGATCTACTTGTCTCCTCCAACATCAAGCTTCAATATCAGACCTTGACTGGAAGCACTCAGCCTGCCTATGGGTGAACCTCACATTGAATGCATCCATCCCAAAATTAGTCCTCCATACATGCAAGTTTCTAGAAAACATCACCTGGCTGCTGAGACCCAATTAGAGCCAACACCTACCTTTGTATGGTTCTCTGATTGTTTTTTCTTCTCTCAACAGAGAACTATTTTGAGGAATGGAAAAATGACCAAAATAAAATAAAATAAATAAAAAACAAAAAACCACACCAAAATGAAGACTCTGTGCTGGTAGGATAACTACAAGACCAGAAGAGGACTCTCCTATCAGTTCATATCCTCTTGTGAACTGTGCCAAGAAAACAAGTGAATTTTATTCAGTTGAGCAGAATCAAGGTCCATACATCACAGCCTCCATGGAGAGCCATTTAAACACAGAGGCCCTTCTGAAGTGTTAACTTTAGGTGTGCACAGGCAAGTACTTGGGTCAAATCTGAATGAGTCATCACTGAAAACCATGTCAGTCCTGTCTTGACAGATCTCTACCTGCAACCCCACAGAAGAGAAGGAAGGTAAGAGGTTTTCACGTTTTTGGAGTGCGGAATCTAGAGAAAACAAGGACAGTTTCCCAGCTGGAAAACTAGTGAAATATCTGTACCTTCATCTGTCTCTGCAGCTCTCTATGAGTCTTGTCACTACTCAGGGTAAGTTTCCAGACTGCAGAAATTATCTGCACTTTCAGAACTGAGAAGTCCTGCCTCAATAGAGGTAAGAAATGATAAGAAGGGGAGAAAAAAAGATGAAAAACTGTAACAGAGGGAGGAAAAAAAAAGGGGGAAAAAAAAAGGAATTGACAATTTCTGTATTTTGATATGTAGGGCAATTAGACTACTCTTGTCTGGTTTTGGTTCTAAACAGAATCATCTGCATGACATTTTCTATATAGAGAACACTGATTTTATAGAATCTGGCGATTTTACATGGGATAATATTATCAGATATTTTGTAGATTCAGATTTTTATTAATTTCTCCAGATGTATTGCTGATTTAAACTCAGTCCATGAGTACAGATGATAGTCTTTCAAAAACCAATGTTGCTAAATCATAAATATTAAAAATGATACATAGTGAACTTCAGAGAAACTACTGAATGCCTCACACTAGTCAGCATGTCAAAAAGCAAAAAAAAAAACCAAAAAAAAACCCACCAAAAAACCTCTAGCTAAATTAATCTCCCAAATAAAAAAGAAAATGTTTTGCTCTCTGCCTCGTATAATTGGCTGGAATGAGAAGGAAATTATTTAAAATGAAACAATAGTCTAGAGCTGTCCATTACTTCTTACTAATTTACAGCAAGGGTAAAATTTCTTCTGTAAATCCTTCTTACTGCTCAATGGTCACACATACAATAAAATCTCAGAATAGCACAGGCCTGCAATATTAAAATAATTTATTAAGCCCCAATAACTGTACTTTGCTAAAGTGCATATCATATTACTTTGGAAGACAAGAAAGCATTTAAAGTGCTCGCTTTTTCTTTCCCCAGTATTTCCTCAAATGGTCAGCACCCAAGAGCAATAACATGCTCTCACTAGACCAGGGTGCTCAAAGGCCCCGTCCAACCTGCTCTTGAACACCTCCAGGGACAGAGCAGCCACCACTTCCCTGGGCAACCTGTGCCAGGGCCTCACCACCCTCACAGTGATTAGTTTCTTCCAAATATCCAGTCTAAGTCTACCCCTCTCCAATTTAAAACCATTCCCTTGTGTCCTATCATTACAAGACCTTCTACAAAGTCCCTTCCCAGCTTTCTTGTAGGCCCCTTCAGGTACTGGAAGGCCCTTTTAAGATCTCCTTGGAGACTTCTCCAGGCTGAACAACTCCAACTCTCTCAGCTGGTCTTCACAGGAGAGATTCTCCAGCCCAACTCTCCAGGTGGGGCTATGAAACAAATGATTTATAAATGTATATTTCTAACTTCTCTACATGAACTTTATGTCAGTTTTAAAGGATGGAAACAGCCGAAATCATGACCTTGTGGACTCTAATGACAGATATTTAATATTTCTCTCTCTGCACTTTTTAAAATATCACCACAGAATCACAAGAAGCGTGTCAAGAAGAGCTCCCATTCCTACTGCTTCCATGATCCTGTCTAGGAGGACACACAGATGCACACAAATAAACTAATGTGAAGACAGTGGCAACAAGACAAAGCGTAAGTTATTCAAAAGAAGTGTTGTCGCAGTACTGTTTAAAATGCCTAGATGGTGATAGCAACATTCAACCCCAAAACTGCCAGTGAAAGTACTGACAGGAAAAGTAGGCAGAGTGGCAGACCCAAATGTGTAGTTTATAACTGTTCTCAAATGGCTTTTCCTGACCTTCCACACTAAAAATAAAGAATCATATTGCAGCTCTCTAAAATATCTCCATGCATCTAAATGACCCAAGATTCCCCCTCTCATTCTTGGCTTGTTTAGAGGGAACAAGATCTGCTCATCTCATTAACCACATTGAAACAAGGTAATGTCAACAAATTAAACTGTTCAGTTAGTTGTACTGTTTGGGAAGTTCACAAGATGGCAGGACATTAAAAAAAAACAAACCAACAACCCAAACCAGAGCTGAGTTTTGGTTGGGTTTTGTTGTTTTTATTTTATTTTATTTTATTTTATTCATGTTATCTTGTGGTTGGATAGAATTTTCAGATTTTGCTTAATAATTACCAAACCACTTTAGTGAGAGGCAGTGAAGAAAGACTTTCTTGCTTAAGTGAAGGTTACTGCTTATGTGAGACCTTTGTTTCTTCATAATGAAATTAAATGCATTCTCTGCTTTCAGAAGGTATTGCCATATTCCTAGCTACATCTCTTAGCAACTTCTGTGAAAGGCACCTCCCTATTTTGGACTGGAAATTCTATCACATGCTTTATATTATATTACTCAAGCATTTCTGAATGGCAAAAGAGAGAGGTAAAATTATGTAAAGGTATTTCGCTACAAAAACTGTCATTAATAAAGCTTATTCTCATATAGAAAAGTATTAATCAGCTTTGACACTATAAAAACTGTAACTTCACATACTCATTTACTCTTATTTTTTCTTCTTCATTGCTTCTGAGGTCAAGTCCCAGTATTTCATGATATTTATGGTCCTCAGATATTTCTGTATAATTTTTTAGGTAGATGAATTTCCTCCAAATTCAGAATAATTTTCCTTTCCCAAAATCTCTCAAAAACTGCACAATTTCTTCCTGATTTTTAGGAGTTCAGATCTAGTTTGGTGGGTTTTGTTTTTTCCCTATAATGAGTATTTTCACATTTATTCTTTCCGAAATTTAGATATTCTGAGGAATGATATATGCCTCACAGAACAGAAGATCAGAATATAAATACATTGGAGGCAATCTACACTCACGTTTTTATCAGCTCAGAAAATGAAATGGAGCATTTGTTTGGCTGCTCTGAACAACAGATTTGGAATTTGCATAGAAAAAGATATGGCAAAACCTCATACCCATCAGTGTTTTACCACAAGTTCAGTTGTATTACATTTAAGTGAAGGTTCAAAGTTGCCTAAAGAAACCATTCACTTCTTTCTCCAACTGTAAATGTGTCACTTGAGAGTTCAACTTCCAATAGGAGAAGTATCTGACATACAACTAATTTTAGAATATAAAGTGCTCCTCACCATATTGGAATACATATAATTTAAAATAACTGTAAGCCTAAACTTTGCAAAAACAGAAAATTCATGCACTAACAAAAAAGCATAATTTGTAATTGAAAGAAAATAATATTTAAAAGAAAAAAAAACTTTTTTGTCTTTCCAAAAAGAGACAGAAATTACTGAGTTTTATTTCCCAAGAGAATTATGCCACTTTTATAAAGAAAATTACAGTCACCACAAATTGCTCTCAACAATTCCAAAGCTTCTTCATTTGACCACTTGAAAATCAAAGTTCTTTAAGATTATAAATATAACTTTTTATAACTCTGTTATTACGTACTGTGAATGGGGAAAGGGGGCCAATCTTGTGGCCGTAGCGTCGAATGGCCTCTCTGATGTGGCTGGGCTGGATGGCATCGCTTTGAGCCTCTATACCACAGGCTGCAGTGCTCTGCAACAGAAAAACACATAAATTGTTACTAAATCAAAAACACACAACAGACCTACAGTGCATAAAGTATGAAAATAAACCTTTATAAAATGGGCCATTTTTTTTTTCCCGAGGATACACATCATTTCTGCCACACACTACATTAGAGGAAAAAAAAAAAGCTATTAACAAATCAAAGAGGACTTTTACATGAACTTTGCTTAAGAGACCCAAAGAACACCATATTTGTCCTCTTAAATCTTTCACCTAGTGCTGCTGTATGTTGCAATTGAAAAGAGCAGAAAATGTTCAAACTAAAATGAAAGGGTCATATAAGTCATACTGCAATAACCACAGAAACTATTCTCAAAACATTTCAGGCTCTCATGATGTCGAGGGGAGGGGAAAATATTCAACAAGTATCCAAAGTGGAAAGCAATTTGACATAGAAGTCCACGTTGAATAGTATCAGATTCAAACTGGAAGATGAGCCATATGACACAATGGCATTAGAGGGGTGCAAAAATATTTTAATTACCCCAAACTAGAATGTTTTCATATTTCAAATGACTTTTTGGAGTAAGGACCCTACATAGGAAACAGTAAACTCACTGCTACTAGTCCACTGATACAAAAATATCCCTAGGATGTAAAAACAAAAAGTAACTTATTTTTTTTCCTTGGTAATTAAACTGAAGTACTCGTTTAAGCTCCATCTAGACAGAGCTGCTTGCCAGAATTCAGACAACCTAACAGAATGATGGCTTCTTGGCAATAAATTAATTAAAATGCTATTAGTGAATGCTCTAAGAATGACAAAAAATTTAATGTACGCATGTACACAGTCCCCTCATACATTTACACTATATACTAATGCTTTCAAACCTGGAGCATTTTTTAAAAAAAATGTTTTATTTTCAAGAGTGCTGAGTCCACTGGAGCCTGGGTACACACAGAATTATTCATAATACGATGGCAGATTCTTCCCTTGCTGATTGACGTTCACAAAGGGAATATGAAACTCAAATATTTTCAGCTGGACTGAGGCTTCATGGACTAAGAATAACATTCTTCACCAAGTTAACTCTGTCTCAATGCCTCGGTTATATCCAGTATATACCTAGCCAAATTGGATAAGTCATGGGAACATTTCATTAAAACTGAGCACTTTTTACTACACAATTATTTCACAAGACACAAAGTCAAATATTACGAGTCTAAACCAAACTCACAAGTAATGTATTAAATGTATTATGCATAAATGTATAATGTTGATTAAAATGTATAATGTATTAAAAATGACATCTCCGGCTGAACTCATGTTCCTAGGAATTATAATGGATATCAGCCACAGAAACACAAAATAATCAAATTTAATATAAAAAAGAAGAGAGAAAAACAAAACTCTTCAGAGAGTTTTTTAGGATTTACTAAATCTTTCTAAAAGGACTATAACGAAAGCAGAAAACTAGTTGAATGTATGAGTATCTATAGCCCTGATGACACTACAAGGAGAAAATACATCTTTTTCTGTCAGTGTAAAAAAGCACCAGTGGAACTCTGCAAAAAATTGGTTGTAGGAGAATAACACACATGAGAAAATCCCAAGTCACTCTATTGCTCCGCAGCCAAATGAGAAGTGCAATCACAGATTTTTTTTCCAAACACACCCTAAGCGACTAACACAGTGCTTCCTATCTAGTTTATTTAATCAAATCTATTTCCCTTGTGGTTTTAAGGTACATACATCCCTCTCAGACAGAATGCCAAGTATCTACAACAGAAGACGGGAATTGTAATATTTACATTTCACACTCTGAATATGAGACATCCATATTTTATGAAAAGTAAACAAATATTTAGACTGAATGCAACCAACAGCAATAAAAATAAAGCAGGTCAGGCAAAGTTGTTACAGGCAAAGAAGGCAGTTGCCTAATGCTGCCTGGAGCAGGAAAAATCACAAGAACCTCTTTGCCTACTTTGCTTATGCTCTGACCCTCAAAATCTGTTACCTGTCACTATCCAGGAAGGGGATGATTATTTGGGGTGGTATCTGCCACTGTGGCTGTAGATGAGCAGCTCATCTTAGAAGCAGCAGTTGTTACCTCTACAAAATTTGGTTTTCAGGTATTCCTGAGAAGATTTAGCCTCATTCTGCTAGAAGAACCACCAAACCACAGAGGTGGCCCCACAATAACATCGGTAGTAAATGTGCAATATAGGTTAAAATTATTACTTAAAATGAGACACATTATTTCCTGCAGATTTTACTTTTTTGTAGACTTATGCATGCCAATACCTTTTTTCTTTTCCTTTGTTTGGATTTGGTAGAGTCCTGTCCAATTCCACCATTCCCCAGAGCTCCTGATGGAGTTTTCCCAAGATGTTGCTGTCCTGCTGATGCTGGGGGTGTGGGTGTAGGAGGTGGTGTGTTTTCAGGAGAGTCCAGACTTGCCTTCATGCTTGTAGATTGTCCTAAGAGATGTGGCTGTAAAAGCAAAGTATCAAACATCCATTAGATAACAGAATCCTAGGACATGGTAGAGAGTTGGGTAGAGAGAAACCAAGTGAAATTCAACAAGGGCAAGAGTAGGGTCCTGCACCTAGGGAGGAATAACCCCAAACACCTGGGGTTAGTCAACCAAGAGGCTGACCTGTCATGAAGGAGCTCTGCAGAGAAGGACCTGGGAGTCCTGATGGACTATTCGTGAGCCAGCAATGTGCCCTCATGGACAGGAGGGCCAATGGTGTCCTGGGGTGAATTAAAAGTGTGGCCAGGAGGTGGAGGGAGGTACTCCTCCTCATCTAGTCTGCTCTGGTGAGGCCACATCTGGAGAACTGTGTCCAGCTCTGGGCTTCCCAGTTCAAGAAAGACAGGGGATTACTAGAGAGAGTCCAGTAGAGGGCTATGAGGGGATTAGAGCATCTCTCATATGAGAGCTGGCACTGTTTAATCTGGAGAAGACTTAGAGTCTTACTGTCTAAATCCATAATTCCATTGTTCATAAACTCTGTAAGAGAAGTCTTTATCAGTACCAAATTTATTAACATCTACTCTGAAAGCCACAAATTACCACATACATGTAAAAGTAAAGCATAAAATGCATTAATATATGAAAAGCAAGATTTACCTCAGTAGAGTTGTGATACTGTATGAAGGTGGCAGAAATGGCATGACTGAACGGGTCACCAGCTTTGGGAGTCATGTCCTGCTTAACCAAAAGGGCCAAGTCCACCAACTGGAGGGGTAAAAACAGCCAATAAACAGGTAGGTTTACTGACATGGTACTTACTACAAATACAATAGGAACAGAGGAGACAGAGGAGTTGTGGGTTGAGGCAGATTACTCTTAGTGTTTCTCAGCTGAACACAAAGATATTCAGAGACATTTTAGCCTAAGGAACCTTTCTTTTCCACTTCTGTAAATATATGGAGTAATCTATCTACCCAAGAGGGCTCGGCTTGGCACTTAGGTAACATTTTGTTTTCCAGGAAATCCTGCTTTTTAATCCAATTGTGCAATGGGGTTGAAAGAGCCTCAGTGCACTGCCAAAGGTCACATAGCGATGTATGTGGTTTCAGTCTGGACTTGAATAAAGTTCATGCTGGACTCCACTCTCTTCTGTACCCATTATAAAACATTTCTATTTGTTTATCAGAGGATGAATAGGGTAGAGTACACGTCTGTCATATAGTAAATTGAAAGATAGATGGGAATCCAGTTAGCTTGCTAAGCCAAAGCAGTGATTGCATGCTCCTGAAGGGGTTTACAATGCAGTCACTTGAAGCTGAAGTATATCCAAGAGTAATTAATTGATACTGTTTAACTAGAGGTCAATCAGTATACCCCCTTACCTGTGCCACAGTCTCATATGCTAAATATGCCAAAATCTCCATTGCAACTGCATTTGGCTTTATTTCCATACTGCTACAATCCAGCCAGTCACGAAACTTGGATGCTTTCTTTGCTGTCAGTTAAAATCATAATGGGAAACGTTAGCAACAGGTGGGCAAAATAATGCTTTTTATTTTTTCCAGTCATAGAAAATACTGCATATGTAATATAAGGACTGTGAATGTGATTTGATTGGCTAAGGGAGTAAATATGAAAATGGACATAGTGGAGAAAAGACTGTTATTTCTTACACAACATTTTGGAGATTCATAATTAGGATGGAGAAAAGAGAAAACCCCACAGTTAATAAATCACGTGGGAGAATTCATTCTCTCTCTACCTCAGAGAACCATAGACAGGTTTTGATTACCTGATTTTGAATATATTATTGTAAAAGCTATGTTGTACTACATTTCTGACAAGAGAAAGCACTAGGAGAAATCAATAAAAATCTGAGTCCAGATAAAATGATAATTGTATTAAGAATAGCAAAGACAGATGAAGAACAGAAGAACCAGTAAGTCCTTGTGTTAACCATGGAGGGATTAGGTGCTGACAGGCTAGCCAAAATGATTTGTAGATGAGTGTTTTTAAAATGTGCTTTGGATATAAAGAAACAAGGATAGCTGTAGATCTGCAAATGATCAACATTCACACGAGAACGGTTAAGTTCACTTAGGAGAAAGTACAGAGAAAAATATGGGATAAAGAAACATGATATTTACTGAGACAGTGAAAGGAGAGGGAAAAAAAAGATGGTCTTAGGTCAGTGGCAGAAAAGCTGATCACAGAAAGCTCTGGAGACTTGGGTGGAAAGGAGCTAGTAATATAGAAGCCTTACTGAGGGCTGTTTGTGAAGACAGCACAACCAAAAAGAAGTAAATACAAGGTGAGAGGATCATTTGAAACAGCTCTCAAAGAGTCTTCAATGAGGGTTACAAGCTGCAGACAAGCCAGGTGTTAAACAGACAACAGGTCTAAAAGGAGGTGCGGGAGGGCTGGGATTAGGAGGTAGTGTGAAGGGTACATTGTGTTGCTAAAGATTAAAAAAAACCCACCAACAAAGAGAGAAAGAGGAGAAATATTAAGGTGACAGCAGGGCCACCAAATGTTTCCTCAAATGTAAATTTGTACTCCTGTAGCACTTGATATGCCTTTTCTTTCACCTGTCTTTAAAATGGCATGGAAATATGTCAAGCTGTAATTATGAATTCATATTGCTGAAGGAGGCTTCTTGAAGTTCCTTCCAGGTTTGTTCTCTTGCAACATGGTTTTCATGGATTTATATTACAGTAAAAAAGGGTTTACTTCCATAAACATAACAACAAATTCATTTTTTACTAAAATATAAGAAAAAATGGAAAAATAGCCTTTGCATTATTTTTGAACTTTATTACATTCTATCTATTGGGGTTCATATTACAAAAAAAAATATTTGTGCACAAGGCTCTCTTGCTACTATTTTATAGCACTCTAATTTTATTATTCTTTAATGACATTAAATGTTAGTGAAAAAAACCAACAACCTGCACAGATGTTGTCATTACAAAACACCGTGAAAATGCAACTGAGATATTTTTATAGATCACAAACTCCCTGGTCAGCAACATTCAATTTTATTTCTCAAATTTAAGATTTCTATTTGTTCTGTCTCCAGATGATAATTTTGGGGTTTTAAAACGAGTTTATCACAAACCTCTCATTTGCTGAAGTCACCCTAATCTGAAGTATCATTTATCTAATGGTTCACAGATGTGTGATGCCAAATTGTAACTAAGCTTACAAAACATACTGAATTAGGAAAATAAATGCTTACAAAACATGTTTTCCTATATTTGCTGACATTTGCTGACACAGAACAGTATTTCAAATGTGTCACTTATTTGCCATAAATGAGTCACTCTTTCTTCGAATTTGAACAGAAGAACAAGATAAGGTCTCTCATTTAAAGACACCATTGTATTCAAGTCTGTGTTGTAGGATCATGTGCTCCTTTGTCATAATTTTTACTGGCTCCTTCACCTCACTTTCTCTGACGTTTGACCTAAAACCTTAGTCATCACTCACACGCTTCTGTAATGATGTTTTGCTACATGATCAAGCCCATTAATTTACAGCTCATTATAGTTGTGGCCCACAAGTACTTCTAGTAAGTTGGTTTTCAGTTCTAGTAAAGCCCTAATTCTGTCATCATGTTATTAGTGTTGGAATGGTGTATACTGATGAATTTGGCTAATGTTGAATAAATTCCACTGCAGGAGCTTGCAGCTTAAAATAGAAAAGACTCTTTAGTAAGTTCTTTTTGTCTCTGTGGATAGGGAAATAAAAGCAAAACTTGAGGCTCTTCTCTAATTTTAGATGCATTTTAAAAAACTTGTAACCATGAAACTACTAATACACTGACTATAACTCCACTGTGACAGACTTCAGGCAGTATGGGTGTAACTCCATTGACTCTTTACCAGTTCCACCTTTGCAGACATCCCCACCAGTGCAGCATTTGAGCATATAGAAAGCTTGGTAGATAGTCAAATAAAATAGGCTGTCTGACAGCCTGAAACTAAGCTAAATTAACTGTTCCCAGGAGTTACACGGACAGAGAATTTGGAGTGTTATTACTGCAGATGAAACAAAAAGCGCTTTCAAAAAATATGAGGTTCTGGTGTGTTCTCTATTACATGAAATAATAACTGAACATCTTAATACAGTGCAGTCATTATAATACTTACAAAAACTCAATTGCCGACTTTCACAAAATTCTGCGTACTGGACTGAGTCCATCATTCGCGTTTGTCTTTCTGCTCTCTGACAAAAGAGTAGAAGTGCATGATGTACCTTATTCCACCAAGAACTGCATTCCACAACAGAAACTGTAACAGCAAAGCACCCCTGCCATAACCTTGAGGTAACCCTCTCAAATTAAACATGCACTGAACAAGTTAAGATGCAGAAATATAAACCCCTGATTGGTTTTTAGTCTTGTGAATTAAATTTCCCAGAGGAACATGTCAATTCTTATTTTAAAACCCTGTTTGCAGACAGCTCACCTACGATAGTGACAAGGGCTGAGTTTAGGAAAGGTGCTGGGCACTTTTCCTCTGACTGGGTTGCACATTTAAACTGAAGCCCATGACTAGTCTGCCTACATATTTACAGACAATCAGCAAAGTAAAAGGTTTCCCTGGAGTGAGGCCAACACGTTCTGCACTGAGCAAAACTGAACCTTTGTACTTTTCAAGTGGGAGCATTTCCAGTGGGGAAATGAGAGAATTACATCACATAGAGGACATACCAGACAAAAGAGAGCATTGAAGTGCCCCATCTCACATCCAATACACAGTATATAACTAAGTGGTAAATGGGTCTGTCCAATTTTAATTTTCACTGCTAATCTACGCTTGATTTTTTTACACTTCTGAACACCTACAAGAAAAGAATGGAAAAGAAAAAAAATGGCTTAAAATATTCACTACTGGATTTAAGAAAGTATTTCACACAGAGTCCCATTTCAATCAAAAGAGTATATCTCAAAAAAGTCAAGGTAGGAAATTATAAACATTCTGAACACCCTCCCCTCCACATATAAGCTATGCCACAGTTGAATTGTGGTTGAAGCAGCAATGAATTACACAGTTTAAGCATGTGCTTGAGTTTCGTTTACTTCAAGAGAGCAGGGGTGATTTTCACAAGGTAAGGATTTGGTCTTTAGAAGAGATTAAATCTTTCCCATATCGGAGGCAGGAAGTGGTAGTTAAAGAGAATTATTATCCTCTTCAGAAGCAGGCATCTTACTCAAGTCTTTCAAACAAGGGAAGTGGATTGTCTTCCACTTCAAGGAACAGAATATAACTATCTTCTAAAAAGTAACTCAAGGAATTAATTATTACACCTGGTGAGAACAGAACCATAAGTAAGGGTACCAGGAGTAGCTGATAGCAGTGAGACATTCACAGAATCACTGAGTGGTAGGAACATCTGGACACCATCTAGTCCAAACCCCCTCCTATGACAGCATCACGTCCAGGCTGGTTTTGAATCTACACAGAGATGCTCTAAAATACCACGCAATCAAATCACTTTTAACATAAATAACAGTACTATATTCTCTTCCAAATACACTTTAACAAAAAAAGTCCACATCATGGCATAGAAACTCACATTTCAAGCATAATGATAGCCATTCCATCAGTCCTACCAGTTTTGAATAGTCTATAAATAACCAGGAAATGCAAGAGAACAAACAGATGGAGAGCATAGGTTTATCATCTTTAAGGAAACAGCAAAGTAGAAAACAACAGTAGATCATCTTTTCCTGTAAATTCTCAAGATAAACAGTAATTATTTTCTATTATATCATTCCTGCTTTGGGAAAAAAAAGTTTACTTATGTCTACATTTCTAAGGTATATTTATAAACTGAATTAATCAATAACAGAGTTATCATTAAAAGAGAGAGCAAAGAGTGAGAATATTACTGTGAGCAGTATTAGTCCAGGCCGAAAGAGTTTAAAGAAAATGGCATTCAGTGGTGGGGAAGTAGACAAACTTGGTGGAAATGCTATAATTACCTGTAAGTAATGCTTTAAGTCTAGAGAATACCCACTTGCTCCTTCTAAGAGTCTTTATTTTTCAACTATTTTTTATCTGGTAAACAAGATAAAGAAGTTTTATCTAAGAAACAACTTCAGTCTTATACAAGTGGCATTTTTCCAAATTCTGCTCATGGAAGGAGTAGCAAGTCAGCCCAAGAGGACGGAAGCCCAATTCCATCATAAAGAAGCAAACTTGAGCATTTGAAGAACATAGGTAGCATGGCTGGACACAGCTGAACTTGGAAACCATGTTAATGATGAACAATGTTCGCTTCCCAAACTGCCTCCATATTCATATTGTGGCATGATATCCTGATGACTTTTGCTAAAGGCCTCTCACTGTTTACCTACTATGGTTTCAAATGACCTTGATAACTACCCTAAGGAAAAAAACCAAAGTTGCCCTGCAATGGCTGATATTACCAAAAGAATATGCTAAGTAATTTAAAAAAAAAAAAATTAGACTAGGGAATAACAAAGCACTATAGGCTGTACCCAACAGCTCTAGGGCTGTAGGTAAAAAAAATATTATCTAGATTAAAAATAAATTTGATAAATAAAGCACAAGGTACTTCAGTGTTTACAAAATAAACAAAAAATCAGATTTTTAATCTCCTGTATCTTGAAATTATTTGAGGATTATCACTGTGTGAAGATTTTAGTTATATAAAAGAAATATGTATTTACTCTTCTAAGAATCACTTGAATTGGTAAGCAAAAAAAAAGGGGGGGGGGGATTAAGAATAAGCATATTCAAAGATGAAGCTTGCTCAGAGTTTTATACCAAAAAAACCCCCGCCACTTGGGGAAACATCAATAGCTTCTGTAATGCAATACTTTATTCGTCTGTAAAGTAGAGACATTCAGGGAACTTTTATCATTTTTACCCACCTCTTACAGAACATACCATACATTCTGCAGTAACCATGAATCTGAACAAGTCTGCATAGCAAACTTGAGGCCTTTGATGTAATACTGCTTTTGAGTGCTCACAAACTTCCCAATATTAGAAGAAAAGATGCGATCTTTTTTCTGCCAGAACAAGACTATCTCAATTGCAATGTATTTTTTCCACAGTTAAGAATAGTAGAAGTAGTTTTGTTTTTTTTTTTTTTCTCTACAATATTTTTAACCCATTGAAAAGTTTTAGACCTTGAGAACCTCAAAAATCTTAAAAGTTATGGAGATGTTAATGATCTACAACTGGAAAAAACATGAAAGGAGGCTGGGGGTTATAAAAACTATTAATTAAATTATATATACTTTTACATTATAATTTTCTATTTTAGATTTATTATATAGATAGCTGTAACACCTCTGCTATGAAGACAGGCTGAGAGAGTTGGGCTTGTTCAGCCTGGAAAAGAGAAAGCTCTGTGGGGGACCTTATAGTGGCCTTCCAGTACCTGATGGGGCTACAGGAAAGCCGGAGAGGGACTGGTTACTGGGCTTGAGTAACTTTGAGTGATATTACAAGATGTTTCAAATGAGAGAATATTTAGATGAGATATAAGAAAAAAAAATATTTACTGTGAGGGCAGTAAGTCCCTGGCACAGGTTGCCCAGAGAAGCTGGATGCTGCCCTGGTAGTGTTCAAGCCCAGGTTGGATGGGGCTTTGGGCACCCTGGGCTAGTAGAGAGTGTCTCTGCCCTGTTCCATCCAGAGGCAGTGGAACTAGATGACCTTTGAGGTCCCTTCCAACACAAAACATTCTATGATTCTATGAACTTCATCTTAAACTAGATATTTAAAATAAGTCAGATGAATCACATCTAAGAATTTGTCTGAAGTTTAATTGTGGACATCAGCAGTGGAGCCCTACGGACACTGACTTAGGTCTAAATGTCCATAGTACAGACAACCTCATTAAAGCAAGATGAATTCTACTCTGATGAGTTATGAGTGAAGAACACCATCACCAATAGGGCAACTTCCATTTCAGAGCTAGGCAAAAGCCAAGACTAAAGAATGACTCAGAAAATTCTATTCCTGCTCTGCAAGCACATACAAAGGCAGCTTTGTGCACTGGGTGTGTGTTAACTCCACTCATCTTCCTCAAAGAATGTAAAATGTAATCTAACAAAGTATGTGCAGATAAGTAGGGGGAAGGGTGCTGGCAAGGCTATTTAAGATTATGCAAAAACTTCAAGGGAATTATGAAGAAAGAAAAACAATGAAATTGCACAGACAATAATGAGATGGATGGATTCATTCCCAGCAGTCATGATCTCATTGTTGAAGGAATAAATATAACTGACCTCCTGACAGGGACTCACTGCCCCTACAATACTTTGCCCTTGAACATAAGCAAAATCTACACATATTGTATTTATCTGAAGGAGCTCCATGTCGTATCCAAATTCCTTGTCTAAATTTATTACTGCCAGTCTGAAATGTGGAGCTGGAACCTGCAAACAAAACATTTCCATTTCATGGGATACCTTTGATTTCTGTAGGAAAATATTTTATTTCTGCTATAATAAGTATCATCATGAATTTTATAAATCCATGTGTTAAATTTATGGCTATCTTCTACTAGTGCTTTCCATAAAAACATGAAATAATTTTGGATAAACTATGCTACCAAACTTAAAAAGTTATGTGGAATTTATTAATATATTAAGATGACTGACCTTCCCTCACTTTTCTGCTTGAGGACACTGTAACACCATTCTGTGGTTTCCATCTGGCTGTACATCAAAAACTCTACATACCAAGTTAATATTAGGATACTTTTATGCCTTCTGGATAGCATTCTTTTTCCTGACTCCATATCAATTCATAGATGAGGTTCATAAAGTAAACTTGCAGTCTTTAAAACAGGTATCACTGCATTCTGTGTGAGATATGAACAGCAAAGCAGCACCATCTGCAGAATGAGTTTCAAATTTTTTCTTTTATTTGTGGTAAAACTCAGCCTCCACATTCTATTTAATGATAATATGATAACTATAGGATTCACCTGTAAGCAAAGGGAAAATATTATAAGTCATGAGAAATTTAAAAAGTATTTCTTTTACCTTTATGACTACAGATATGGATAGATGGACAAATAAAAGGACAGACAGCCTAGAAATGCGCCTTTACTTAATGTTTATATTGGATTCTGTGCAAATTTCCTGCAGTTATCATATTATACACCATCTCAAAAAATCTTCAAGTGTCTCTCACCTTCATAATATTTTCCCCATTGTTTTTTGCAGATAGTTTGGGTTTGGATCCAATTAGGTCGAACCACTTGCATCCTGGATTGCTAGTTTAGCACTGAATGACTAAATAGTTGCCTTAACTATCTGACTCCCCTAAATTGCACTCCTAACTTAACTGATCTGACTCCCCTAAATTGCACTCCTAATCACTGAAATCCTTCCCATGCTAGGCTGATACTCATGGAGTATTTTTGGCTCAAAGGCTGTTTATGGACCTGGATGGAGGTTGGCTTGGAGTGATACAGATACATCTCACATGCTTGCTAACCATGCTGGGTGTAGAAGAGGGTTGGAAGATCCAACCCTGCTCCCACTGGTCCACATTGAATGCCATAAATTGAAGGGTCTGTTTGAACTCAAAGTTCGCTAGGAGATCAATCCTAGCCATGATCTGCTTCAGCAAAACTCAATTCCCAGAGATAATCTATCTACAGTAATTGATAAATGTTGTACTTAGAGTGATAGGTATTCTATCTACTCTGGTGCTTAGTAGTTGGACATGGAAGTTCTAGGTTAATGGTTGGACTTGATCTTAAAACTCTTTTAGAATATAAATGATTCTATAATTCCATAATTCTGTGACTGTCCTCCTGACTACAATATGCTCAGAATTATTCACTTTTCCAGCTATGACTTGTTAAGCAATGCATTTAGTAGAGCTAGTTACACTGAATAATAGGTTTGGGAACAGCTAGGGAGCAGCCTTCTCCTTCACTGGCTTTAAATGGCAAATGCAAGTAAGAGAACAAACATAATTTAAAAAAATCTTCCTGCAAAATCCCTCCTGTTAATAACCAGCATCAATATACAGTTCTGAAAATATGTTTGAGGGTTTTGCTAAAGTTAAATGAGAAATGAAGAAGGAAGTCCTCAAGAAAATTGTCCTTACAAGTCCATTGTTCTTAACAGGTTGCCCAGACAGGCAGGGAAGGCCCCATCCCTGGAAACATTCGAGGTCAGGCTGGATGGGGCTCTGAGCAACCTGATCTAGTGAAGATGTCCCTGCTTACTGCAGTGGGGTTGAACTAGATGACCTTTAAAGGTCCCTTCCAACCTTACACATTCTATGATTCTATGCTTCATGTTGAAAATAAATGAAAGCAAAATGAACCCGAAGTACCTAGTAGTAAGCAATACCTGTGATAAAAATAATTATCCTGTGATATGGCATATCTTTGTGAATTAGGCATGCTGACAGACACTGTGAAATGCCACCCCTGCAGCTCCACTAAAAGAAGGAGCTTAAGAAAATTTTGATTAGAAGAACTCTGAGTAATTTTCAGACCATATGAACAATACATGTTCATTTTACTCATGTTATTTGTAAATATTATAACTCTGTCTTTTCTTTTACACTTAAGAAAACAGATTTGTATTATATTAATTCCCAGCAGAACAGCCAATTCTTATAGTATCTGCCATTTTTGGGGATATCACCATCCTACACAAGAAATCACCATTATTTACAGGAGGTTTACAAATTCTACAGTGCTACTGGCACATCCATCCATTCAGGCAACCCTGGCAGGTGATGCTGTTTCAATCAAAATAGAATTTTAAAAGAAGTTATAATTATTTATTTTTTAACTTACATTGGTTCTTGAAAAAACTTTAAAAAAAAACCCAAACATTTTTTTTTTTTTTTAAAAGGCCCAATTTCTGTCCCAAAAGCCAGAATGTACATTGGGGAAAAAAAAAAAAAAAGACATTCTAGACAATTTTTTTTGCTGTTCACACAAGCATTTTGTTGTGCATATTATAGCAATCCAATTCATATGGCTGAAATCAGTCTTACAACTTATAGATGAAATCCTGGTTCTACAGTGTCCCCAAGAGAAGCTTCCATTAAGTTCAACAGCTGTAGGATTTCAACCTATGAACATCTCTCCTAACTGAAGGGTGCAGCCAGTATAGATGGTTCTCAACCTTAGGTCAGAGGAAAGCAGAATAATGGGCTCTCAAAATGGAACATATCCTAAAAGCCTTTTCTTTATATGGTCCCACGTGCAGATTTGAAATCCAACTTTGACTCTATATATAAAGGTATTCTGGAATGAAAACAAGCCAGTCTGGCTCTACAAGATTTCCAGCTAATGGCTGGGTCCTTTCAAAAAGTCATGACAGTGTTGCCTCTTGAGCTAGGACTCACCTAATACAAAGTTGGGTGTTTTGGTGTAATCTGGTCACCCTTTATAATCAATGGGAATAGAGAGGAACTTCTAAAGGCTGATCACACCTATATCACACCTATATCAGCTCTCTGGTAGAGAATGCATCACCTCTACAAGCACCCTTTTCTCTGAAGGCTGAAGGAATGAAGATGATTGATAGAAACAGATGCCTGAGAACTTCATTTAGCCACACAGACATGTTGTTAACACAAACTGGGACATCATAAACTATGGCATGCACCTAGCACATGACACTATTCTGGTTTTTGAAAGGAAACCCACTATTTCATTAGTTTACATAACTAATCAGTAATTCAAATACCTATTATCTAGAAAAATAAGTAAACCAATTTAGCTCATTTTCAATGATAAATCTAAAGTGGGTAACTTTTATGATGAATTTAGGTAATCTGTTTCTTTACTGTGAGGGGGGTCAGGCACTTGAACAGGTTCCCCAGGGAAGTGGTCCCAGCACCCAGCTTGACTGAGGTCAAGATGTGTCTGGATGATGCACTCAGTCCCCTGCTCTGACTTGTCTGTCCCCGTGTGGAGCCAGGAGTTGGACTTGATGGTCCTTATGGGTCCCTTCCAACACAGTCGATTCTGTGGTTCTATGATTCTAAGTGTATTCATGAATGTCTGCATGGAAAATAATTAAGTAAAATTAAAATTAAAATATATAGTACTGAGTGTATGTAGACATGCTCTCTGTGGCATATGACTGGAGAGCACACAGTTACTTGAATTAACTTTTTCTGTTAGGAAACTCTTTCTGCCTGCTGTAATCAGAGAGCAATACAGAGTGGTATTAAAAAAAGTATTCCTGCTTCCGTAACACAAAACTGTGCATACAGACATTTCACATTCGACTCATGGCATTTGTACCACTGGGTCTAATTCTGTGGTTAGATTTTTATTCTTTCGGAAAAGCCTTTCTAATTTGATAATTGCAAGATGTGGAACTCCAGATAAAGATCACATCACAAAATTCAGGGAATAAGTGAGTCACACATTGAGCTAAAAAAGGAAATGTTTCCCTCGGAAAACCAGTGGCCAGTATGCATTAGAGATAATCTACATGTGTTTTATAATCACAGAGCACTCTTTAAGCTCAAAATAATTGATAAGAGAAGTTTGTCTCAGCCTCCCAGGCTGAATTTGGCTGCCTGCTGCCTCTTGAACAGACCAGGTTTCTTGACCTGAAAAAGAATGGGAACTTCAATATTCAAAACTCCTACCTGGATTTTGCCACTAATTTGCCATCTCAGCATGACCAAGTACAAATTAATCACGTTTCACAACTGTTGCATAGCTAACGGGGTTATTTAGACTGGTATTAAACCAGCACACAGTTTGAGCATGGTGATGCCACTATGCACAAGTATACCCAGCTTGCACAGGTTGGGGGAGAAAAAAACCTCAAAACTAAAAAAGAAGCCCAGGTATGAAGAGTAATACTCTTCATACTAAAACACTCCTAAAAATCACTGCTTGAATTAAAAGGGTTTGAACAAAAGCATTAAGATTATTTTTTTTAATTGGGACTTCATTCATGACACTAAGAACAGAATTTGGCCCAGTGTGAATATTTCTTTAGTCAAATGCTAATGACCATGTGATATCTGTTAATTATTTAACTGTGTGAAATTTTCTATGCTGATATTCATTATTTCTTCTTAATTTTTTTTAAATAATGGCAAATATATCTTCCTAGTAGCCTTGTGAGCCTTATCTCCCCTATATACATGAAAAAAGAATCATAAGAGAAGAAAAATTTTCTGAAAAGCATTTAACTGGCAAATGCTTCTTGTTTTCCTTCACTTTTTTCTCTTTTTAATGCTAGAAACAAAAATGAAAACATGAAGATTCCAGGATTTAACAAAATGATTTATCATTTGTAATTAAGTTAATTTGAACCATCAGCTACTTTGGTTAATTTGGAACAATCTATTTCCTTAGTCCCTTACACCATGCCTCTTGATAAATATACACAAAATTATTAAGTATTTAAATAAAACTAAAGAAACATACGCTGTCATTAATTCAAAACAATGACCACCATCCAAAGCCACTACAGACCTCTCTTATTAAACATCCCCCTTTCATTCACTGGAAAAAGGGGTAATCTCAGAAAATACATTTTTGAATTGCGTAAAACTTTCACAGTAATACTTAGACCAGTTCCATATACAGAACTGTTTAAGGTCACAACTTACTGATGTGTCATTTAAAGGCAGAAAAAATAAAAATTTTAATTTGTGAACAAAATTTTCCAGATATTTTTCATTTAGTTAAGATCAGAGGAATACTTCAAGATTTTCAAGGCTGAAAGTTAAAGGAAAACGTACTGACTTGTAAAAATATATGCAAGCATATGGTGGCAGCTTTTAGTATCTGAAATGCAGATGTTCTGTACTAGTGAAAACAGTTTCTATAATGACCTTCCAATGAATTATATCTTAAATAACTCAGCCAATCCACAGCAAAACAAACACCAAGTGGTCTGGGGAGCCTTGCGTCATCATAGCTTAACTTTAGCAGAAGAAACAGATCCTGAATGTCCTGGTCTCTTGCTCTGCAGCACTGACTACATGCCCAACACCCATCACTACTACAGACCCTTCATGCATTTAGTAAAAAAAAAAAACAAAAGAGGTACCATTACAATAGTTTTGATGGGAATATTTCTTTTTTTTTTTTTTTTTTACCTGGAGAAGAGGGAAAGGAGAGCAAAGAGCACCTACTGTATATGGATTCATTACCATAAGCTTTACTGATAGTTTATCCCGTTTCCTAATGAAAGCAAAAAAACCCACCTCACTGTGTCTCTATTAAAAAGCAATCAGATTTGGTATCCCGGTGACACTGTAAAGAGCACATTATGTGGAAAAACAAAATAAACATTTACCTTGGCAAATGAAAGTGAACTTGGGTTTTGACATACTTGGCAGGAAGGTAGAATTATATTCATGTCAAGTATGCAGAAAAGCTAATATAATATTTAAATATTTGCTTAAGTAATACAGAATATAAAACAACACATTAGAAGAAACAATTTTTGTGAAATATTTTAAAGCTTTTTAGTATAAGACATGCCATGAAAGTAGTATGTTCAGCAGAAATTTCAGATTTCTACAACATTTGTTACACATTCCCTTCACTTGTAAAGTGGTAAAGAGTCTTCATCTTCTACTGACAAGTCTTTATTTATATTTCCAAGACAAAGGCAATTCTTATACTGATGGTTAAAACCGATACTGAATATATGCAGCTTTCCAAAGAAACAACCCTTGAGAATCTCAATCTTACAAATATTGATACATTGAGCTAATGTTAACAATATCTCAGCTAAATGCTACAGCACTCTTCCACAATATTACACTTGTGCAATAACTGTAAAGCTCCTTTAGTTTTACAAGACATAATTCTGTGAAGAAAAACCTTCATTTTGTTCAGAACGTATCTTAAGTGCTTTATGTAAATGAGTATCCACCATATCTCTGAAATTCTCAACTATATTTTAAAATGTAGCAGTAATTAATAAAGTGAGGTGGATACTGGACACTAGTTTTATTTCCAAAAGCAAGTATTTTAATGCACTGCCTAAATATGCAGACATTGGACTTTATACTTTTTGAATATAAACCCCAATTAATATTAGCCACATGTACCATAAAATATAAAATTTACAAGTGTATCAGATTTATAAAATATTATTAAGTTTGAAGTAAAATACTCTGAATTACTGAGTATTTAAAACATTTAAGAGGTAGTTTTGCTTAATTTTATCTCATTTGGAGAGATATGCATAATTAGAACATATTTAGAAACATTTCTAAATTGCCATAATCCCATAATAATTCAAAACAACACCACCAGACTTCATTGTGATTGTACATTGTAGAAATGCGTAATTTTAAAATCACTTGAAAATAATTCATTTAAATGTAACTGGACTTGTAAATTCAATTATGAACTATTAAACTAACTGCTCAGATTTTCAGTTCTTCTAAAGTAGACTCTTGTGAGTCCCATTATAAGAAAGAAGCGACCGCTTATTTCAAATAAGTAATTAATAGTGATATAAAGTGTATTCGGCCAGTAAGACATTTACAAAAGGGCTTTGGGGAATTTGACTTTCAATCTTCTTAACTGGCAGTACCCGACACACAAACTGTTACACTGCATTGATAATGGCTATTGAACATAGTATTCATTTGTTCAGCCTGCTATAGAAATAAATTTGAGACTCTTCCCCTCACATATTCTTACAATGAAAAGAACACCTTCCAAAGATGTTACCACCATTCAACATGCAAAACTTTCAGTCACTTTTAGAGAGGAAAACAAAGAACATGTTTCAATATAGAAAGAATTTTTTTTTTTCTTAAATTCTACAATTGGTCAGATGATTTTTAAAAGTTAGAAATCTTTGAACTCAAGAGTTTAGCAAAAGATATCCCAGAATCCTACTACTAGAATGTCTGAACATGAAGCAGTGGCTCTAATTCTTGTTCCTAATAAATTATACAGACATCTGAACATATGCGATATTTCAGGTTGATATTCTTAATGATGGCCAGTGACAGCCTTGTAAATTTAATCTGGAAATGAAAATAACTTAATTTTTTAAATGTCAAAACCTGATCATATTTCTACAAATTTCTCTCATTCAATTTGGATTGACTGAAATGGAAGGGCTAGGGGTTTTGGGGAGGTAAAGGGGTGGCAAGGTGAATAAAAAATCTACTAAAAAAAAAAAAAAAAAAAATTTAAAAGTTCCGTATCTTTAACTCACAGAACAATGGAAAAATTTCCTCAGCTCAAAATATCACACTTAACAAGATAACCTAATTGGGATGCAAGATAATGAGATTGAGAAGCACAGCTTTGAAGGTTGATTATTTACTATTAATGGTGCTTATGGTGTAGCAACACTAACAGCCACAGTTCAGCATCGATGAATTGGCTGCACCGTTAGAAGCTGCTGTAGATTCCAATGGCATCATATGTTGGAGAAAATTTGCTCTTCAATGGTGGTTGATTGGCTTCCTTGGGGTTTCTGAGTTTTTCTGACATTTTTAGTCACACCTAGCATTTCTCAAAGAACACAATGTCTCTTCAGCACCTTTGTCTCCATTAAAATACAATTCAGGGTAACAATGTCTCCAAGCACAGCAGTTGTCTCACTAATACATTTCTTTAAATACTGGAACTAAAAATCAGAACTCCAGCTTTGGGGTACATCAAGAGTTAAATCTCATTTTAAGAAGGGTGTGATTAGTAGCTGGAAACTTTCCTGACTTTAGTACTTCTGAGGATGCTTTTACAATTTTCAGATATACAATAATTAGCTGATGATATGAACTGACAGCTGATATATCTACAACAAACGTAAAAAAAATAATATCTCAAAGCGGATGTAGAGTATGTGTTCCGTTTCTAAGCTGTTTGATATGGTCTGTGTAAGGACCTAGGACACGATACCAGATGCTGTACGTTCTACATTTTTTTTTCTGCAGATGTCTGTAGCCTGAGAAAATCAACAGTGCTTTGAATAACACTCCCAGTAAAAGCATCTTCTTGTCAAAGTCACTGTATGATATAGGATATGAATCCCACACAAGTGGATGAACTGATTTTAAATAATACCATCTGACAATGGTAGAAAAAACTCATAGTAGGTCTGACACAGTACTGGAAATGGCTGTTAGCCTTGGGAAATAAAATCCAGCCCTCTGACAGAGACTACCCGTCCTTTCGTTTGATCAAATGGAAAACCAAATTTAATGATTGCTTCCGAAGTTCCAGAGGCAAAGTTTGAACAGCACTTAACACCACTACCAAGGAGTCCATACCCTTGTCCCTGCCACTCAAAAGAAGAGTCTGCACAAAAACTCTTAGGATGTATTTGAGATTAAATATATGCAATAATGTATTTTTGATGTGGCCACTCCACGTTGGTTTTTGCCATTGCTTCTGATGAAATGTCTTTTAGGGCACAAAAATAAAATAAATTTAAGCATTAAGTATATTGTGTATGAAACAGACAGCAGTATGCCAAATAAATTCTAAAAGTCTGTCACTACATGCATACAAAAGTGAAAAGCCACGTCTCAAGCCACAAATCTACACATTCAACCGAGAAGAATATTTTTTCTTTTTTTTCAAAAATAAACCAGTCCCCCCACTAGATAAAGATTGTCCTGAATTCATATAAAGCCACTTCTAAAACATATTCTTTATGCAAAATCAGTATTTTCCTGGTGATAGTATTATGGTCTTGACTTCCCTGAAAATGCAAGTCTAGTTGTGGATGTACTCTGTCAAGCTAAAACAGAAATAATGTCTAATATTGCCATGTTAAAGTTAGCTAAATCTTGGAATTTTACAGGACTCAAATGCTGGTCTGTTTTCTCATGAATGGACTAAGGCTGCACCTCACACTTCACAACTTGTAGAACTTACTCATATTACCATTTCGACAGACACTTACAATGCTTAAATCTTGCTGCTTCTGGTTCCGTAGCCCTGACATGTGTGAAGCTATCGCTGAATGCAATTTTGCACAGCAGCCAGATCATATTCTTACAGAAGAATACAGCAAGCAACGTTATAGATAAAATAAACCACAATGACTGAGACAAAATGAAAGACAGAAAACCCTGTTCCTTGTATACATAAAACATCTATTCCAGGAAATACCAGCAGTTACAGATTACAGAAAGTGCAGAAGCTGGAAAGTCCAATTATATGCTACCGAGATTTCTAAACAGTTTTTAGAAATTTGTGATGGTTTATCATTTATGTGTTTTATAAAGGTTCTTCTATTTCTACCCCACCTGCCATTTTAATATAAAAAAATGGAAACTTCAGGACAGCATCATAGAACTGTACAATAATTTACACAGAAAAATGTCTGGGACCTTCCCAGAGACCTCTAGTTCAACTTTCTGCTCAAGAGGTCCAGTTAGATCACAGAATTACAGAATGACTGGGTTGGAAAAGACCATTAAGATAATGGTCTTTTGAGTCCAACCGTGCCTGTCCTCTCCTAAACCATATCCCTAAGCAACTCATGTACCCAACCTTCAAATACATCCAGGATGGTGACTCAACCACCTCCCTGGGCAGCCTGTTCCACATCCTGACAAATCTTTCAGTGAAGGACTTTTTCCTAACATTTAATCTGAACCTGTCCTGGTGAAGTTTGAGGCCATTCTCCCTTGTCCTATCACCTGTCACTTGAAGAAATCATCACCCACCTCTGTAGAACCTCCTTTCAGGTAACTGTAGGTAGTGATAATGTCTCCCCTCAGTCTCCTCTTTTCCAGACTAAACAACCCCAGTTCCTCAGCCGCTCCAGATAAGATTTGCTCTCCAGACCCTTCACAGCCTGGCTGCCCTAAAGAACAAGCACCTTGGGACCTTGACCAGTCTGATCTGGAATAACTCCAAAGTAAGAACCATCCTCAATCTCTCTGTCCAACTAGTTTACATTTGATCAGAATATTTCTTTCCACTATTACATAGCACTACAAATGCTGTCCTTTACCTCTTGCCCTATCACTTTGCACATTCAAGATGGGTCTGGCTCCATCTCCTTTATATCCTGCTATTAGTCAGTTGAATGAGGTTGTCTCCCATCATAGGGTCATATGTCATAGGGCCTTTTGTTATATGTCAGGTTCTTCAGCACCCTAAACCTCTTGATGCCCCTCTGCCAGACTTGTTTCAGTATGCCAAAATTCTTCTTATACTTGGGAGCACAAAACTGGACACAGATTCCAGATATGGTGTTGCAAGTCCCAAAACAAGGAAGCATTATTTCCCTTGACCTGCTGGCTAACCTCTTGCTAACACAATCCAGTGTGTAGCTGACCCACAATCTGTACTGCTGCATGGAGGTTTTGCATCCCACAGTTTCTTTTGTTGATCAGGATAAGGTTCCCATCAGCCCATTTCTCTGGTCTATCAACACATTCCTGAATGGCAAGCCTGCTTTCCAGAGGCATGCCTGCTCTGGTACCATGACTCAGTATTTATTTGCCATGCTATGAATTACTTGTTTTATTTAGTTTATAAGAGTCAAAAGCTAATAATTTCTGAGTTTAATGCGTAAAGGGAAAGAAATGCTTCAAGAAAATGGAGTACAAGGGGAGGCAACTTCCCCGGTTAAGAGATGGCCTGTGCTCACTTTAATTCCTTCTGTGTTAATTTACATGGAAAGCTGATAAAACCAAAATTAGATTAGCACACATACTTTGTATTCTTCATTGCACTCATGTTCCTATTCTTACCCTCAGCACTAAAATTGTATTTCCTCTAAAACTTTGCCACAGGATCCTATTTTAAGGATAGTCCATGTGTCAGTTTACAAGTGTAGTCCTATTACTATGTTCTTTGAAACCAAAAACGTTGGCATTTCTAATATACTACTTAGTTCAACAGGAAGCAATGCTTTTACTATTAGAATGTTTTAATGACCTTCATCATAGGCAACAGACTTTCCTAATGACATCTGAACTCTGCGTGAATATAGGTGGGAAACCTTGGTCCATGGTGGCTTTGTAAATGGGAATGGGAAAATGACACCACCTGTACTTTGCAACTGGGTACTAAGTAGTCCAATCTTGTGACATGCTAGCTTTTAGACTGGAACTTACTCAGAGCACAGTGATACATACATAGTCTGAATCAAGTGATTCTTGATTTTTTCTTCGTTGCTCGCCCCAAATGTTGACAAAGCCCTATCTGAATTTGATATAAGAACAGAAGCTAGAAAAATCACCTCATTAATTCTGAGGAGAAAAAATTGTACTAGTCCAGGCAAATCCTGTGGACAGAAAGAAATAAAAAAAAAAAACTGGAAAACAACCCAAAATCAAAAGGAGAAAAGAAAAAGTCAAATGTACATAAGGTGGGGCAGACAAAATTTCTATTTAGCCCAGGCTCCAACAGTACCTAGCCATAAAGGCTTGCAGATAATATAACTACAAGACAAGCTTACAATAATTCTTTCTATAAAGATTCATACAGCACCCAATGATCTGTGGCTCAAGCACTTTCTTAAGCAAATGTCTTCGTATTTGATAGCCTTCAATAGATTTGGGGTTGTTTTTAAACCCATTAAGTTGTGAAACTCAATAGATATGAGCTCATTTTGTCTATATTTAGTTGGAGAGCAGTCTGCAAATTACTTTCAGCTCTCCTCAATATTGTCTGTATGCTATAAACTGTGTATGGAGACAATGTAAAAGAAGGGGGTTCTTAGTAATCTGAGAGAAGATATTTGCAGGGCTGACCCATAAACATGATTAAAACTAGGTTTTGATTCCTGTCTGGAGTGCAGTACTGGGAAAGCTACTGCCATTCCCTTTGTGAATATATGGAGTCAGGAGAGGAAAACAGAGGCTTCTCTACTAAATTGGTCATGCCCAGAAACAGCAGATAAATCAACCTTCTTGTTGTCACTGCTTTAGGTTGAGAGGCATGCACCAGCCTCCTATGGATGATGCAGAAAAGCATCCTTTCCTTAAATAATAGGCCAATAGAGTTGTCTGAAGGACACATATGTAGGTATAAAAGATTAGTAATTTTCTACATAAGAGCTCAAAGACCTGAAAAGATCACGCCCATCCCAAAGCATCTGATTTACACTCTGTCTTGTAGAAAAGGTCTGATTTATACATCTCCACACAACTTGAGAAATACAAAAATACTGATCAACATCAGGACTGATTTGTTTCATTACTTTAAAGCATGACAGCAATCCATAGCCTACTGCCAACAGGACCTTTGTCAGATCACAGCATCATTCCTTCATCGCAGTTTTCCGAAGTATACAAAAACAGTAACTATGTGGTGAGTACCAATACATGGCAACTAGTATATCTAAGTAATGCACATGTTCAACACAGGACTGCAAACAAATTGTATTAGCATACGCTTACAAGAACATTCCTTTAGCCTTACATTTGCCTCACAATCAAATCCTCCACGGAAATAATGTTTATATGTATGTGTGTCTACATTTAATTACGGATATAAATAATATGTATAAAAAATTGTCCTTCCAAGCATTGTTAAAACACAGTCATTAGTGTGTCAAAAATACCAAATACAGCAGTCCAAAATCTTCCTCTTCCTCAGAGAAAGCAAAGAGTAGCAAAAAATACCCAAAGAACTTAATGACAGAAAATTAAACACCTTGTCCTCCCAGCAAAACCACCTAAATTTGCAGTATGAGCAAGGTTCACTAAAATGTTTAAAACCAACAATATTTTACCAGGGCTGAAGACCCAAACAAATAGCACAATTTATGTTATCATAGCAATCCACCCCAATATGACAAAACCCAAATGATCTGAGATTTGCAACAGCCTAAGAAGTCCACTGATATTATTGCCTATAAAAAGAAAAGTTTTCCAATTGATAGTTTTTTCCCATTCCAACAAAAATGACATTATATTTACAGACATATAGGTAATCATGAAAAACAGTTTCTGTTTATTTTCTGTTTACTTTTAACCAGTTCAACCGTTACCCACGAGAAATGGTGTTTTTGCAGTAGTCCAAACATTCCCATGTGTAATCATAGAAACCATTAATACCAGGAGGCTTATTTTTATACTGAATAATGCTTGCAAACACTTTGATGCCCGGAAAGCTAATTTACAGTTGATCCACTGCTAGTTGTGCTATCTTTGCACTCATCTGGAAACACTGAAGCGATGCAGTGAAATGTATTCCCTCTATATTTGGATTCGTAACTGTGGTAAGGTATGTCTTGCAATATTGAAAAAACATTGCCTGGAGAATAAAGGTTTTTTCTTTGATTGATGTTCCCGCTCCATTCTTTTTAATCTTTGCATATCAAATGAAGCAGAGGGTATAGAGGGAGGTGGTGCTGACCTTTCAGTCTATTAGAGATCATCATTACACTCTTTTCATATCAAGGTCCCACCCCGTATGGAGAACTTCATTCTCCAAAGAGAACTACCCTGAAGGCACCAGAAGTATTCTTCCTAACTTCTGATGAATTTCACTTAAATGTGATTTAAATGTGCTTTCTGGGGGAAAAATAAATCAAACAAAAAGAATTTTATCTCTTAACTAAAAAGTTAATTTCCCTCCTTCCCTCTGGATTGTTTCTCTCTCGTTTCTGCCTACAGAAGCAGGACTATGCTAGAGCGATTTTGAAATTCAGCCCAACTTGTGGTAGTGATACATTGAGCTCTCAAAGCAGTTTTAAGAGGGTGGGAGAAGGAGATACTGGGTGTGGTTTTCATCACTGTCCCAGGAATCAAGTGTCCTTGGGCAGGAACTTTCCCATTTCTGTTCAAGAATATGTTTTAATGTATTCCAATGTATGTATGCACTTTAATGGATGGCTTGTCCTGTTTCCCATCACTGGGAATTCTTTGCCCATATTTGACAATGCTGAGCAAAGAATAAAGATGCTCATTTCTACTCTCTTTTTCAAAAGTTAATGTCTTAAAATGTATAACTTGAATTGCTGCTGCAAATGTTACAAAATTATAAAGCTGCAATTCTATATGTGCATCAACACAAGATAAACGGATAATAAATCTGTGAGAGTATTTTAAAGGCAGCACAAAGATGCAACAGTGATTACATCCCTACTCTCAAGTGATCCAGAGAAGCTATGCATACTTGTAGACGTATATACACCATCCCTTTTACCAGTTCCCTAAAAATCAAGCTTTTTCCACTTCTTGTCTTAATTTTTCAGCCTCCAATCCCTACATACAGTCAGGATAGAAGTCGAATAGTCACTGACAACACAGAGAAATGCCCTGCAAGATAAATACATCCCAAAGTCTACAGAGCTGTGTAGCTCACTGTAAAGAAGATCCAAACACTTGATCAGCTTTATAGCTCTCTGGATTCCACTATTTATACTGCCTGGGTCTCCAAGAATTACAGTGGGAGAGGAGACACTTAGCTCACATGCAACACAGATTCACAGAATTCTAGGGGTTGGAAAGGACCTCAAATGATCACTGAGTCCAACCCTGCTGCCAAAGCAGGTTCCCTAGAGCAGGTCGCACAGGTAGGTGTCCACACAGGTCTTGAATATCTCCAGAGAAGGAGACCACCCACCCCACACCCCTAAATTTTAGGTTTTTTTTTTCTGCAGACAAATCTTACCCCAAGATATATTCTTTCATAGGGTGTGGCAGTTAAAATCTAAGAAAGGGTTAATACTTATTAACTGTGATGCCAAAAATTAATAATTCATTACATCTCAGCACAATGTAATAACAGAAGTCACCACTCAACTAGATGCAAAGATTCTGTCCCAAAATAGAACTTCTGTCCACACAAATACAAAATAAGTCAGGAAGTTAAAATAATTCCTTCCAAATAAACAGAAAAATAATTTTATCATAAAAATTATACATAATCCCCCCCCCCAAAAAAAAAAGAAACAATGCATATAGCTCTAAGAAACAATGCCCCGATGTTCAGTAACATAAAACTTTTCAGTTTGCCTTCTGGCATGCAGTTTCTATTAAGTATGTGTTGTCTGTACTACAGCACTAAGCTTTCCATATGGGCTTTAAATCAAATTCCGGTTTGTTATTGATACACCCTGCATGAACAGATACTCCCTAAAGAGCAATGACCCCACCCAGCACTTACACTGGCATAATTTTTGCCAGTGAAATGAGCACAGTAGTACTGAAAGGCCTCAGAGCTCTTTCTAAATAATTTCCTGCTTGTTTCTTTTTTTTTTCAGAACATCTTTTCCAAATTAGCACAATGAATCTGAGTACTTCAACACTATCTGAAGAGAATAGCTCAGAGATTTTTGTGAATTATCTCACCAAATTCTAGCTGTGTCAACTAAAAGATGCCAGGTCCATGCCTTAGCTCCAAGGGCAGTCAGCATGGAGAAATCTCTATCTGCGCTCCTTCCTGCCTTCTGAGCATCCCAAAGGGAGTGGCCACATCCAAAGTGTGCCATGGAGAGAGCTCCTGGCCCAGGCTGACTCACAGATTGTGCAGAGGAACTGTGTGGGACAAGGCTACCTGGATCACAGCAAAGCATGGTGTCTCAAAAGTTGATGATCATATTCCAGTTGGAGGGAATCTTCTTGGTCACAGTATAGTTTGCTACTACATGCAAAGTCTATTTTACTTCTCTGATTGAAACAGAATGGACTTTCCTGCTCTACACTGTGCTGGTGTGGCCTCACCTTGAGAACAGGGTGCAGTTTTGGGCTCCATAGGACAAGAGGGACATAAACCTATTGGAGAGTGTCCAGAGGAGGGCAAGGAGGATGGGGAAGGGTCTGGAGGGGAAGTCTTAGGAGGGGAAGTCTTATGAGAAGAGGCTGAAGTCCCTGGGTTTGTTCAGCCTAGAGAAGAGGAAGCTGAGAGGAGACCTCATGGTAGTCTGTGGCTTCCTGATGAGGAGGAGAGAAGGGGTGGGTGCCAATCTCCTCTCTGGTGACCAGTGATAGAACCCAAGGAAATGGCATGAAGCTGTGTCAGGGAGGTTTAGGTTGGATGTTAGGAAGAGGTTCTTTACTGAGTGTTTGGTTGGGCACTGGAATAGGCTCCCCCGGAAAGTGGGCCCAGCACCCAGCTTGACTAAGGTCAAGAAGTGTCTGGATGATGCACTCAGTCCCATGCTCTGACTTGTCTGGTCCTGTGTGGAACCAGGAGTTGGACTTGATGATCCTTATGGGTCCCTTCCAGTTCAGGAGATTCTATGATTCTACAATTCTATGGACTTCCTTGTATTTTCCCTTGTATTCCAAGGTGCATCTAGGTGTATTTGGTGAGCACAAATAAATTGTATTTGACACAGACAAAATTAAATGTGAATAATTTAACCTCATGTGAAGAAAGGTATGTTCCAAACACATCTACACTTGATTTTAATCTCCACTACTTTCCACAGGGCTCACTGCATTTCTATGAGCTTTGTACAGAAATGTATCACAGAACAATACAGGAAAAACCACATCCACAATGAGCTTCCTAGAATAATAAGATGTATGAGTAGTTTTAAATACCTAACACAATTCATAGGACCACAAGCTTTTGCCAATTCCCTTCCACTGGTGAGTAACTTAGTTTTAACCTTTTTCTGGCATGTAGCCTGTTTTCAAGGTAGTCTATTCTAGGGAGGTTATTTTCCCTCTACTGTTTATTGAAAAGCTGCAATGTACTATTAAAGCATTATGGTAGCTACTGCAATTGAATTATTGCCATATAACATCTGAGTGTTGGAAATATATCCCTAAACTAGCAGCCAGAGTGACAGATGAATGATGCTTCTCCTAAATGTAAGGGAACAAAAGTGAAACAGAGCATTCACAGTGTGATGCTCTATGCATTCCTTTGCATGTTGGATGGAAAGACTTTTTCCTGGTGGGGGAGGTGGAACTATTAAAAAAATTATTTAAAAAAAGTAGATTTACCAAATGAGACAGAAGTCAGCTTTTCAATTATGTTGATTGAAGTTTTAATACAGTTACACTGGATTTCAATAACAAGTAATGGTAAAATTGATAGTGGTTCTGATATGAAAACTTAGCAGAATTGCTGTTTATTATTCATAAAATCTCAGCCAAACCTGAAGCTCATTTTACAACAGATAGGCCACCCAAGAGGGTCAGAGTGGCAAGACAAAGACACAAACACCCAAAACTGCATCTCTACCCAAACTTCAAAATAAAGAAAAATGCAAAGATTTGAAAGTAGCGTATGGCTTATTCCCACTGATTCATCCATATCCCACAGGAATCCCAACTGTCTTCTCTAAATGATTTTGAAGAGACAGAGGAAAGCAAAACCTGAAATGCACTCGCAAGGTTTTGTATCTCATGGATTCTGTCATACTTCAGGCAGTAGAAGGGAACCTGAATTCCTGAGCACCTCCTGAGCTCTAGTCATTTCAGAGCCTATCCTGTACAACAAAAAGGGGTGTTAGGTAGATGACGGCTGTATTTTTATTCTCAAGAGACTGTCACTCATTATGAAGTCAGCTTCTATGATCTGGATAGCACTTTCTTCGTGTGCATGTTCAATTACAACTATGGATTGGAATAGTTTAGTCAGTCTGTAACTCTTCTCAGTCTGAGGAGTAGCTTCTCACTTGTGTTTTACTGCTAACTTAGGAGAGCAAATACCAAATACTATGAGGTGAGACAGAGGTGTTATTCCAGTTTTCATTTTGGTTTGATTCCATCAATATAATTGGCTGGTTTATTTATTGTTACTATTTAAGTTGTTACAACAAGTCATTATTATAATATATGATAACATAGTATGGTCAGGCTCTGGAACAGGCTCCCCAGGGAAGTGGTCCCAGCACCAAGCTTGACTGAGGTCAAGAAGCATCTGGACAATGCACTCAGTCCCATGCTCTGACTTGTCTGGTCCCGTGTAGAGCCAGGAGTTGGACTTGATAGTCCTTATGGGTCCCTTCCAACTCAGGAGATTCTGTGATTCTATGTATTATCAAAAAGTAATACAAATTTCATTCTTACTTTTGTTCTGTATCTTAAGAGTATTCCAATTCCTTTTGCATATTGCTATTGTATTTTTTTAGATAGCTCCTTTGCTTCAAATTAAAACAGACTACATCATTAAGTTTGATATGCAATCATACAAAATTTTCTTTTTTTTTAATATGACAGTATTAGTTATAATTCATAGAATCATAGAATCACAGAGTTACTTGGGTTGGAAGAGACCTTTAAGATCATAGAGTCCAAGCACAGACTAACCCTGCCTAGTCCACCTCTAGACCATGCCCTCAAGCACAACATCTACACACCATCTGAATACCTCCAGGGATGATGACTCCATCACTTCCCTGGGCAGCCTGTTCCAATGCTTGACAACNCATCTTATTTGCCCTTCTCTGGACATGCTCCAGCATCTCAATGTCCTTCTTGTAGTGAGGGGCCCAAAACTGAACACAGCACTCAAGGTATGGCCTCACCAGAGCTATAAATAAAACAATCCCTTCCCTACTCCTGCTGGTCACTCTGTTCCTGATACAGGCCAGGATGCTGTTGGCCTTCTTGGCCACCTGTGCACACTGCTGGTGCATGTTCATTTGGCTGTCAATCAACAGCCCCAGGTCCTTCTCCTCCAGGGAGCTCTCCAGCCACTCTGCCCCAAGCCTGTAGTGCTGCTGGTGGTTATTGTGACCAAAGTGTAGGACCCAGCACTCAGCCTTGTTGAACCTAAAAAGTGTAGAAATGTTTCTTTGTCTTTAGTAATGTTTGAAGGTGGCTTGGAGCTTTGCTTACTCCTCTGTGGTACAGATATGGAGCTCGCAAAATGGCAAGCGATCCCATGATGTCTTAGCAATAATTTTATAAAATGTTTTAAAAGAAATCAGTATAAACAGTATTTGCTTTTTCTATCTTAACTGAAACCACACCACTAAACAATCGTTTCCTGCTTACCCATAATGACATCAGAAATATATGTTCATCATCTCCTTTGGACAACTTCGCATGTTTTTGGCCCAAGGCAAAGTTGAATTGAAATCATTTACAGTTGTCTAAATCAAGATAACCACACGTTTCTGAGGTAATTGATACCTAGAAGGACCACTGCCTTTAGATCAAGGCTCGTGATTTAAGTACACTAATTCCTTAAAGAACGCTGTCAGAATTTTGTTAAAGTGTCTATTGGATTTCCTCCAAAATGTAGCATGGATTAAACAACCTGCTGCACAGAGAAAATGTTGCACATGAAATTAGCCCATTTGCTAACAAATCTTCCTTTAGGAATGGACCACATTTACTCCTATCTTTGATTCCCTTCCAGCCAACTCAGCGATGATAAAATCCCAAACAAAACAAAGAAAATGTTAATCATTTTGAATTGCACGTGTCAAGTAATCTTCCATGTTTTATCATTAGTTTTTAAAATTAATAAGAACAAAAATACATACTGACTCCATACCTCTATGTTTAATTCTAAACCTCTAGTTTAATTCTAAACTCTTGTTCTAAAATAATAGTGCTTGATTTTTGCCTTTTTTTTAACATGGAAACAGATCAAATACAACAGAGTAATAAAGAGAAAAGTGACTTTATAGCTATATATACACAAACTACAGTTCAAGAATTATAGTCTAGTGAGAAAAAATATAACATGTAGTCAGATGAAAGATAAATATTTGATTACAGTAACACATTCCTTGACAAACATAGAGTCAGATTTTTCCTTGCCTAAGTCGGGGAACTTCATACTTTTAGTAACTTTTGTAGTTTTTTGGACCAAAACCCATCCTATACTGAAACAACAGATAGAATATAAACTCAAACACATAGCTCATTTATTCAGAACAGTGCTGTTATGCATTTTTGTGCATACAAGCCAAAACATTTTGCCTGCCTTTATACAAACCATAACATTTTTCATAAATAACTAAGAAAGGAACAAAACCATCAGTTTCCAAATCACAAACAGCAGTTGGGAGTAACTGCTGTATGACACAGGTTCTCATCTGGGAAGAAATGGAACTTGTTTCTAGCCTAATTCTAAGAGAAGGGATTTGTGAATAGATTTTGAATAATTCTAATAGGGAAATAGGACTGGGAAAGTCCCAGTTCTGAAAAGGGGCTCCATTAAGAAGAGACATACAGTATAAAATTGGTTATTTATTCAAATTTTCCATGAAATACACAAAGCACAATGAGGCCCTAATACTCGACTAATACTAATATTAAATACACAAATATTACTGATAGCACCATCCTCCTCAGCATAGAAGAGATAAACCAGCTTCTACCATTAAAGGGGTATAAAAAGCACACTAAAATTAGCAAGTTTCCAATGGGGAATTGTGAGCTTGCTCCTGGCACAATTTTTCCTTTTATATCCAGTTGCCCACACAAGACATGAGGAGGAGTTGAGCATGAACTCAGCTTTACTGTGAGAGTTGTGGAGCACTGGAACTGGTTGACCAGAGAGGTGGTGGATGCCCCGTCCCTGGAGACGTTCAAGGCCAGGTTGGATGAGGCCCTGAGCAACCTGATCTAGTTGGGGTTGTCCCTGCTTCTTGCAGGGGGTTTGGACTAGATGACCTCTGGGAGTCCCTTCCCCTAGCTATTCTATGATTCTATGATTCTATGATTCTATGATTCTATGATTCTATGATTCTATGATTCTATGATTCTATGAACAGGTGCTATGGAAGAAGAAGATGCTCTCTTGAGCGGACTTAGGGCTGATAAGATCCATAAGGCACATTTACTATGATTTAGTATCTTGGGCCAGTATAGTTAAACCTCGGTGGAACCACGTAAACATGCTATCAAACACAATTGGTATAAAAAAAATTTTCAACAGACTTCAATGCTAACACAGCTCTGTTGATTATTAATCCCATCTATCTTTTTGAGAGTACTGTGGTACTGCATTCTCGAATGTAGGTATTATTTTTCATGTAGAAAGATCAGTGAAAGGGACTTGAAAGAGGGATGGAGAGAAGAGCATACACTGAAGTATGTTTGCACAGATTATTTTAATTTTATCTGTAAAGCTGTGTTATATGAAAACAATTTTCTAATGAGAAAAAAATTATTGTGCAAAATTTGTGTGAAATGTTTATAAATAAAATCTGCTTTCTACAGGAAGGAAATAGGAATGTATAGCAGACAGAAACATCCACAACTACCCTTTCAAAATCTTCTCAGCCTGCATGTTTATATAGGAATCATTTGAAGGAACAGGAAAAATATGGAAATAAGATTCTTTTAGACCACCTGGGCAAAAAGAAAAAAAAACCCAAACCCAAACCAATGATATACGCAGCATGAAAAAAAATATCATCAATGATGATCAGAGGGCTGGATCATCTCACCTATGAAGACAGGCTGAGAGAGTTGGGCTTGTTCAGCCTGGTGAAAAGTCAGCTCTGGGGAGACCTTATAGCAGCATTCCAGTACCTGAAGGGGCTATAGGAAAGCTGGGGAAGCACTGTTTGTAAGGGTATGGAGTCATAGGACAACGGGGAGTGGGTTTAAATTGAAGGATGATGGATTAGATTAGACATTAGGAATAAATTCTTCCCTGTGAGGGTGGTGAGGCCCTGGAACAGGTTGCCCAGAGAAGCTGTGGCTGCCCCTGGATCCCTGGCAGGGTTCAAGGCCAGATTGGATGGGGCTTTGGGCACCCTGGGCTAGTGGAGGGTTGGAAGTAGATGGGCTTTGAGGTCCCTTCCAACACAAACCAGTCTGATTTTATGATAATGAGACTAACATGTTGTGTGAAATACTTTGCAGTTTTCTTTGCTGGAGCTGAGTATCAGTAAAAGAAAGTAATTACCTCCATCCGCTCTTGCTTGACATCATCTATTTCATCATCTTCAAACATGGCTAAGAGCTCTCCAGTCTGGTCAATGGAATTGAGAAAATCTTGAGCAATCTTCTGACGTTTGTTGGTATTATTACTGCTGAATTTGTCTTCACAAAGTAAACAAAGAACAGACAAGTTATTTGGCTTTTCCAATCATCAACTGGTGTTCCTAGATGGGACATGCTTTAGATGCACTATGCAGAAAAGTTCTGTTCTTACTTTTCTTCTCATACAAATTGTCGTAGCAGACAAAGGTGATGTCACTGCTGTGCTGCAGTATTACTAGAAAACCTTTAGTGCTTTCTAGTACATCTCAGTGTGCTGTAGTAATCTCGAAAAACCTAGTCTACTGCTTGTTATCTCTCATGGAAGGTTCCACAGTGGGCAGAGAGGTAGAAAATACCACCCTTCTTTGGTTGTACAAAATCCTCACTTGTATGATAGAATGTATATATAGGAAATATTCTCTCCTGAGAGCAGGCAGAATGTTCTTGCTACCTACAGCTTAAAGCAAACCATAACACAAACACTAAGATGCAGCTCCACGGGTGATGGACCATTGCTCTACAGTAAAACCTGGACAAACCTGCTGAAGTGACCTATGCTGGCCTAAACAGAATAGCACCTATAAAGACATTAACTTCACAAGACAAAATTAGTGTCTTCAATGACCAAAGCAAAGACAATACAGTCTTTAATTCCTAGATGAACTGTGTTTAGGAAGCACTTAATGAACACCTAAATGAAACTTTTTATTTGTTTTAAACAGTGATGGAGACTTAAGTATTAAAAAATTCCAAGCTGTCAGCTAGTAAGGTGTACTGCCAAACTGCTTACATGAAAAAATATACCTTCATGCGTGGTGAAAATAAAATGCCACAAGCAAATTAAATCCCAAATGAACTGACAAAAACTTATCCATAGATTGACTAAGTCAGAGCAAGGAGTACAATGTTTATCTAACACCAATGGGGATGCTCAGAAGAACCAAACACAAGGAATTAATTGTAAGAGAATAAATAAATAAATACATAGGCTTTGAGAAAGAAAACAAAAACAAAAAGTTGCATGTGGACATTGCCAGATGCTTTAACAGTATGTCAAGATTTGGATTTGCTATGCTAAGTTTTAACTGAACTTCTGGAAATGGAATGCTAATTCTTCTATTAATATAAATCAACAAAACTTCATATATATATACACCAGCAATATTTATATATATATATA
>VXBZ01003327.1:0-10144 GCA_013399135.1 Heliornis fulica
GCATTCCTGGAACCTCCTGGACTACCTATACCCTGCCGTGTTGCCTCTCCAACAGATGTCGGGGTGGTTGAAGTCCCCCATGAGGACCAGGGCTTTTGGCTCTTCTCAGTCTTGGTTAGTGGCAGAACAAGGGGAAATGGTTCCAAACTAGAACATAGAAAGTTCCATCTTAATATAAGGAGGAACTTTTTCAATATGAGGGTGATGGATTACTGGAACATGCTGCTCAGAGAGGTTGTGGAGTCTCCTTCTCTGGAGACATTCAAGACCAATCTGGACATGTTCCTATGTGATCTAGTCTAGATGATCCTGCTCAGGCAGGGGGTTGGACTGAGTGATCTTTCGAGGTCTCTTCCAGCTCCTAATATTCAGTGAAAGCATCGAAAGACAACACACACTATCAGCAGGTACATCCCAGGTCTTTGCCACTAATACAGCCTGGAAGGAATGGTGCTTCCCTTTGCAGAACATAATGCAAATTATGCTGATGGAAATAAACTTCTGTGTTTGGTTTTCTTCTGGTCTCTGGAGTATTTCTGTACTCACAGAACACTATTCTTTATCCTGTCAGCACTGTTAATAGTGTTCCTGTATAATTAACAGAGGAAGATAATCCAAAGATGAAAAATAGCATTCCCATTCAGTACAATTTTCTAAGACTTCACTTCTTTCTCTATGGGATCTTAGTATTGGCTTTCTCAGAGGCAATCATCTTTTGAAGGATAGTATGAATGCTTTGAGAGATATCCAGATAATTTCAGCCTCCAAGAGAAAAAATCCTTGGTATCAACATAGCATGAATAAAAAGACTGGGGAAGAGGGGGAGCCCCATTAGAAGAGTTTGATTTTAATAAGGGAATTATCAAGTTAATTAAAACTCAGTGCCCATAAGCAAAGAAAAGAAGAACACTTAGGGGTTTTTCCTTTTGCTTTCCTCCAGCTGTTCCTATCTCCAAGCCAAATAGATGAGCCAAAGTAATACTACCTGGCAGCTTTTTATAGCAAGGGGATCGTCTGTTAAATGGTTAGGTTGGTTTTGTTTTACCATAAGAAGACAGGGAGTATAGTTTCAAAGTTTACAGCTGGAATTTAGCCAAGCAGATCTCACTGCTTTTTTAGCCTCTCTTTTCATTTTTCTGCCCATAAATTATACAATGAAATCCTCTCCCTCAAAGCACCTCTCATGTCTGGAGCTAGTCATCAGTTTCTCCTTTGTCTGTACCAACTTTAACCTTTCTAAGCATTTTGCGAGCTCTGTGCTTTCATTAATAAGGCAATTATGCATTAAAAAAAGTTGTTTATCTTAGAAAATAGGCATTTGTGCATGCAAATTAGTTTATAATTGGCCAAGCCCTTAATGGTGTCAAGACCCAAAATTGAATGGGAAAATAATGTATCTTTCAGTATCTCACCTATCATTAAAAATTTTCCAGGCCACCCATTTTCCAAAGATTCAGATCCTCATCCTTCAGATTCAGGAGCCTCAAAGCACAGGGTTTAACTCTTGTCTAAAGCCTAGAATAGCCGGACTAGTGTATTTTCACTTAAGCACAAACACTCCCAGTAAACCTCAGTGAATGTTCATTGGTTCTTAAGCTTGGCCTGCTTCTGAAATAAATCTTTTGGAGAACTAGTTTACACTAGGTCTCATTCCTGTGGACAGTGAGAACACAACACATGACTCTCAGACACCAGGCCAGGTACTCACATGTTGTCACTTTAAATAAATCATACTATAAACAGGCTGACATTGCATAGAACCTTTAAATTACTCTCTCTATAAAATCTGGTTCTCCAAAGGGTAAATAATTTCTTCAAAAACCCTGAATGTGCTGTGAGTGTTCTGGTTTTGAAAGGGATAGAGCTAATTTTCTGACTAGCAGCTGATACAGGGCCATGCTTTGGATTTGTTCCTAAAACAGTGCTGGCGATTCAGGGATTTGTTTAGTGCTGAGCAACATTTACACAGAGCCAAGGCCTCTCTGCCTCTCACCCCACCAGCAAGTGGACTGCGGGTGCACAAGGACCAGGACAGCTGACCAAAGGCATTTCTCACACCATACAACACCATGCTCTGTATATAACAGAATTAAAATGCCTTTATCTAAATGCAAGGGTTTTACTATTTTTTCTTTTGATTCCCCCACACTGGAGGTGTGATTGAGCAAACAGCTGTGTGTTTTTTTGAGCTGCCAGATGGTTCAAGCCATAACACTTCAGAGAAAGATCATCAATATATTTACTCTAATACTACATGCACTTATCCCCATAAATTGATATGATGTTAAAAGGAATTCCTGACACAAGGGAATTTGCTGCTGTTACACTTCAAAATATTTATGGTAAATCAGGTCTATGGTCTGCTGTCTTGTCTGTCTTAATGATTATTCCTCTCCATCTATGCTTTGTTTGACCAAGACAGTTCTGTCAGAAGTTGGAATTCACAGTCAGCACCTCACTTTCCCATATTTGCCTTTTCTGCTAATTCACCTCATTCTCACACATTCAAATCTGAGGAGGTTCAAGTACTAAGACATTAGCCTATAGCCCCCCCTTCAAATACAAACGATTCAACCAGCATCTGTACAATAAACAAATTTGTTTACAGTGGCAACAAGTCAGGCTCTTTAAAGACTGCACAAGAAGGCACCTAATTCAGCCTTGAGTAGGAGTATTCACCGAGTTAATAACAGACAAGAGGAGAACCAAGAATTCCATTAAATTCTATTCCTGTCGGTCCTCAGCTCCAACAGAAATCAACAAAATGATCAACCAATCTCAGACTAAGAATTCAGCTGGAGGAATCTAGAGGGATAAAATGATTCCAAAAGGATGGCAACTGAGAAAGGCAACTTCTTGTACAACCTACCTGTAAACAACCTAGCTAGTAGATTAGTTTGCAGTACAACGCAGAAAAATCAAGCAGTTCCTGAATGCCTCTTTACATATCAGAGCTGTTAATACTGGAAAGCAACTAATGGTGATTTTGTATAGGAAACTAGAAGATACTGTAACACCTATAAACTGCACTGATATGGGAGAGGAATGACTAGTCAGCATGGGTGAAATGGAAAAAAAACAGCCTTTGCACTAAGCTCTCAAAACAGTTGCAGTGCTGAAGACGCTGAAAGCAGTAGAACTTTGCAGCGCTGACTACCACCATCACCACTGCTGCCTACCCCAAACCAACAAACTGGACAGTATCCCAGGAGTGCTTGACCAAAATGTGTGACAAAGTCAAAGTGCTGGAAGCCAAGGGTAGAAATAAGGAAGGCAGTGTTCTTCCCTCACAGCCTTCACTCTGAGTTTTTACATAAGCCTCCTAGTTACCCTGTAGTTTTGTTTTCACTTGTGTAATACGGAGACATCACTAAGACATGGATGCTGGAAGGTCCCATCTCAGAGTTAATGAAGAGAATCTGAATAGTAACACATGACATCAGAAAAAAAAAGTATCTCAACAAAAGCAGAGTAAATTTTCAGCCAGTCTCCATCTCACAAATTGAGAATAACTAAAATTTCAGTTAATTTTCTGTCATTTGGGACATTGCTGAAAACATGGCCCATTCTGGGTGCTTCTTAGGATACCTTTTTTTTTTGATGATGAATGAAAATTTGAGGCTGTGAGCAATAATGAAGTAGATATCCTATTGTCAGAAACTGATTGGCCTCCACATAAATATTTACAATATATTACTAAGCTTGTCTCCTTGCTGATCTTACATCAATGCTCAATCTTTCAGTCATAAATTAATAAACTGCCTTGAAGTACTGCAAAATATACCAGGCATTTACGGATAACTCCATCGGATTCACAGATCATACAACATCACCAGGATCAGTAGAGTCATGCTAACATTGGATTTGGCTGGTTATTCTAATGATACAGCAAAAGACTAATCAAGGATATCAAGCAGGGAGAGTCAAATAAGATGACAAATAACTAGTGCATTGGTTGGTCCCATTTTTCTGTCACAATGATTAATGATTTCTTAATCCTAACATTATGACAATAGGTAACTATTGTCACTCTATATAAATTTAAAGTGCTGTTTAGCTGATAATATTGTATAAGAACTGGTAATCCCTAAGGAGGCAACACATGATGCCATACCTTGCCATTATGTGTTACCTGGTTTTACTTTGTCGGCTATAATAGAGAAATTGCAAATCTTCTTTTCACCATACCCCCAGATATGGTTAATTTTCTGTCACAGTTCCAAACATGTAGTGCAGCAAGATCAAATGGTGCTGCAATCCCACAACACACAATTTTTTTTTTTTTTTTTAACAAGGTTTCCCTTGACCTATAATGCATAAGGTGTATTCACTATACTTGAAGGAAGGGAAGAGAGATTCATTGCTACAGAAAATTGTATTTACAGACATTTAGCCATGGACCCTTCAAATGTGTTTGGCTGGCTGTTTCTACACAGAACATAAAACCTCAAAAATCTGACAGAAGGCAAGCTATCAACTTGTTGGTTGCCAAGAAAACACAGCAAGATCAACATTGTAATTACCAAGTTATATTTATACAGGTTATCGGTATTCTGAGCACAGCAAATGAAGAAGCAGGTATGGCTCTATAGAGTTTTTCCCAACACGCAGCTGTGTACAGCTGCATGACAGATGCTGTAGACTGATTGTGTTACTGTAAATTTTTAAGGTCTTCAAGTAAGCAGGACTGAGAAGGTAATAAAAGGGGCAAATAGTCTGTGTGATGAGGGAGCAGGGCTCTCAACCTGAAAACATTAAAGTTTAAAAGATGCAGTGCTATGCACCAAGTGGTTAAAACAGTGACTAAGGAAACAGAGTAGGGCACAAGAAACCAAGCCAGTTATAAAGATTCAGAGTAGACTGCTTGCTCTGTGAACTTGTGCTTCTCACCCTTTACTTGTCATTATCTCTTTTGGGATACCCTTTGGGATAATCTGTTCACAACAGAGCACTGAGCAAAATGGTATTCCTCTTTCACATGTGGCTTCTTAACACCAATTTAAGGAGTAAGAAACTTATCCATGTAAGAAACTTATCCTGCATCCAAATAAAAAATTTGTAAGTGGAAGCTACAAGAAAAGTCTGCCTTGACATTGCTCGCAATATGTATTTCCCAGATAAAGTAGTAACGTCACTGGAGTATTTTTCATCAATGCCAAATTCCCCTGCACTAAATTCATAACTTACAACATATTGTTTCAAGACGATGTGAATAATGAGATGGAGATTTTAGATGTTGAAGAGACAGGCTGAGAGAGTTGGGGCTGTTCAGCCTGGAGAAGAGGAGGCTCCTGGGAGACCTTATAACCGTCTTCCAGCACCTCAAGGGGGCCTACAAGAAAGATGGGGAGAGGCTGTTCAGTAGGGCCTGTTGTGACAGGACAAGGGGTAATGGTTTCAAAGTAGAGGGAGGTAGATTTAGATTGGATATTAGAAAAAAGTTCTTTACTGTGACAGTGGTGGAGCACTGGAACAGGTTGCCCAGGGAGGTGGTGGATGCCCCATCTCTGGAGATGTTCAAGGCCAGGTTGGATGAGGCCCTGATCAACCTGATCTAGTTGAGGGTGTCCCTGCTTCTTGCAGGGGGTTGGACTAGATGACCTCTGGGAGTCGCTTCCAACCCTAATCATTCTATGGTTCTATGATGTAAATGGAAGCCTAGGAGTTATTTTTATCCTCAGAAAAATCTAAGAATCCTCTCTTTCAAAGAAGAGTGAAATGACCGACCACACATTGAAAGTAGTGTAATTTATCCATGTAATGAAATATATAGTGAGGTGAAGACTTCAACAGTGATCAAATAAGCAAGAGCCTATGCAGCAAACATGAAACCAGCAGAAGAAACACAAGGTAGAACTTCATGCAGATTACTCTGATGAAGGTTGTAACTTAACCCATAAATTTAAAGGGTGGCATGCACCAATTACTTCAATTTTATACTGCTTTTGAAATTATACAGCTAAGAATTGACAAAGGTGTAAATTCCATCCACTGCTGGTTGCTGGAGCTTTTAATCAATATTATACTCATTTTCCCACCCCCCACCTGAACTCAGTTTGACTTTTCACAGTAAAATCAATGAAACATTTCTAACCTGTAATATTGATTGTCTTCTTGGAATGAAATATTCAGAGATATAATGATAGTCTGGATTTTACTTTTCAAATAATGATAGTTTCTTTAAAAACTAGAAGGTTTTAAGTTTGTACTGGTGACCAAAGACAAGTGCAGGACAACACATAACAATACTTTATCTGGAACCTGGAATGTCTCAGAAGGTTGACCCATAAGCTTGACTTTTAGCAACATTATAAAATACATCAAAGTCTTCTGAGTTCAATTAGACACCTCTGTCTTGCCATATGTGAAGATCCTTTCTGGTTACTGCTGTCCAATAGAAGAGAGATATTCCTTCTCACTTCTCTCCATTAAGGGGAATGCTGGTTTAGAGGGTTTTTTAATACATTGTTTAAATGTTTTGGATCTCTGTACAAGCAATCCCAGACTCCATAGATAAAATGTTCCAGAGATACCAGTTTGCTTTCAAATAATTAACTCTGTACAAATGTAAATAACAGGACTTGAAAGATCTTTTTTATTTTCCCATCTACTTTTCCCTCAGGGTATTTACTGGCCGCACCACTTTTCAGGTACTATCTCTTATACTTGGATAGATTATTACCAATCTTTAACCATTATGGAGGGTTAAACTCTTTCCCAAAGTTATTACAACACAGAATCCCAGAGTGATTTTCTAGTTACACTACAACTTGCATTTCAGATCAGGTTGTCAGCTAATCTCGTAACCATGATAGTATGAAGTGAACAGTTTTTTAAAATTTATTATGAATCCTTGATTGAGGCTTCTCTCAGTTTGGGGTGGCTGAAAACTGTTAACACCTTGAAAATTACCAAGCTGTTTACCATGTGAGGACAAAGTCTACAAGATCTTCCAAGGCAAAGTTCATAATGTCAGTCTGATGATATTTGATCAAAAAAATTCCTCATTCAGAATGTCCCCTGACCACCCACAGTGTGAGACTTGCAGGAGTATCCTTGCTTGTGGGCTTCCTGCCCACAGTGTTTTCCTTCCCTGTGGTGTGAAAACAGAGGCCATGAACCTAGGATCTGGGGAGTATTCCTGCATCCCACAGTTTAGATATAAGCTGTCTAAGCCAGTTTGATATGCAAAAGCAACCCCAGCAGTGACTCACCAACTAGTTTTGAAACAAAATTCCAACTAAGATTATATGGTTTGGAATAAGAAATAAAAGTCAGTGTTCCACCAGTTATCACATTTACATTACAGCATATATGATACCTACACACAGACACTGAGGTCATCAATGGGATTCAAAGTCTATCAGGAAAGGCATAAACCATCATTGCTTGACCTGAAGGAGCAGCTCTATTAGACACACTAATAACTGGGTTTACAACTCAGCCAAGCCTTTGGAAGGAAACAATCACACACTGAATCACAGAAAAAAAAAACCCAAGTAAGACCTGCTGAGGCATTCACACTAGGCACCACAGACTCCTAGCTTCTGCTAGCTTCCTAGCTCCTGCTTCTTCTCACTCTGAAGAAGCAGATATAATACAGAATTTACCATGCCCACTCTAGGGGACAAAACTTGGATGTTCATGGTTTCTTCAACATTTCAATCCTTTAGGAAATGCTTGCTCCACTGGTCAGAGAAGGAGCCCACAGGAAATGCACATTCTGCCTTTCACAAGGTGGAATATATGAGGGTTTCAGAATTTACATGAAAAACAGCTGTAGGTGCTCTGGTCCTAGAGCATCCCTCAGCACTTCACATCCTTTCTCAATATGAGGTAATTTTATTTTTTTTTCAAAAGCAATAGACTGACTCATCGAATACCACCTTGAAGGGACCTTAAGGATTATCTGGATCCACACTTTCTAGGCCAAAACATAGTCTAGACAAGATGATCCTTCAGTCTGCCCAGCCAAACCTTAAGCATCCACTTCTGGACAATCCACCACTTCCCTGGGAAGATTAGTCTAATAGCTGAACTTATTGTAAAAAATTTTCCTTTTTTGTCAGAATCTTTCCAAAAGTTACTTGTACCCATTATCCCTCACCTATTCTATGTGTCTCATTGTAAAAAGGAAGCCTCCATCTTCTTTGCATCTACCCTTTAAAACATGGTAATAAGACTGTGCCTCCTGAATCCTTTTGCCAGAGTTCAAGTGGAACACATGGGGTTTATTTGGAGCAATATTGATGTAGGGATGATAAACAGATAATTCTTGATCAACACAGATGGGCCTCTAAATATTTCTTTCCACAGAACACCAGTGCTGGCCACTCCAAAAATTAACCAGAAAGAGGTACGTAGTGCCCTCTCTGAAAAAAGTGAGGAAATGCAAAATGGCTATTACCTTCTCTCTCAAGATGCATATCTGCTCAAACAATTGTTCTTGCAGGAAAATGCTTTAAACTCTTTGTGGACATTTTGATCTTGGTATAGACTGAGCTAGCACACACTGTACATTCTATGTTCTCTTCTGGCAGAAACCACTGCTTCAGCAATCAAATTCTTGTTTTAACTCCCTATGCACATACTTTCTGTCTGTAAAGTGAACACAAGGTAGAGATCAGACACTAAGACTTCAAGTTAAGAGACTTAAATTCCACTCCTGTGCTGCCACTAGTTCACCTCATGCAAGTTATGCTTATTCCTTAGCCATTCTTGTCATTGCTCCTATAAAAAGTCAGCCTTTATGTCACAAATTTGACAGCAAGCCTGCCCAGCAGTTTAAGCCCACACAGACAGGCTGTGAATAACTAGAAAAATGAGACACAGAGTTCACTAAACATTGGTCAAAGATATTTATCCCCCACCTCCTATATCTACAACGAAGGACAGATTTAAACTGACTGTTGTGGTTCAGCCCCAGGCAGAGGTTAAGCACCACCAGCCGCTCACTGATTCACTCTTCATAAGGACAGAAAACAGACCAGGGCCTGTGGGTTGGGATAAAAACAGTCTACAAATAAGCAACTTGAGAGAGGACAATAACAGACACATAGAGTAATAACAGAGTACTTAACCAACCACTGAGAAGCTAATGAAGACCACTGAACAATCACAAGGACCATACAACCAACCAAACACTGTCTCTTCTTCACCAGCCCTTTATAGGAGCTTCATTGATGTCAGGTGCTGTGGAATCAGCTCAGGCCAACTCAGCTCACCTGTGCTGGCTGCTTGGTAAACAGCTCAGGCCAACTCAGCCCATTTGTACTGGTTGCATGGGAAAGTCCTCTCTGTCCTGGCTAGAACCAGGACACTGTTATAAACAGTTATTTTCCATTCTCATTTAACTTAGGGCCATTAAAGTGGGCTTTATATGTGTGGCCCTTCCTTACATGAATAATTCCATCAGCTTAATGACACAAGGAAGGAGAAGATGTTGACATGCAACCCACTGCTTGCTTTTTAACAGTCACGCATACCTGTTATTTTAGTAAGTCAACTGATCTGGCATCCTTATTCTGGAAAAGATCTGTCTGTGTTTGTATATCACTGCCATAAGTAATGTGTTGCTTTTCAGTCCAAATCCTATTCATATAAGCATGAAAAAAAAAAAAGAGACACATTTAAAGAAATATTAGAAGTTTACATTTTTAAGTTATCCGAAGGTCTTATAACAACTGACAAAAAGCCAGGAAAGTGACAAGTAAGAGCTGGCGCTCCACATATCACGTTCTGTCAGGTTTTATTTTGTGTCTGTATATGGGAGTGTGACTTTTTCTTTCTGCGTATCTTTAATGTTAATTTTAAAAAAGGACTTGTATGCTGGAACAATCTTGAGAGACAAGAATGTGAACACAGACACTGTCCTTATAAACAATAAAGGCAATGCCAGCAGGCACCATCCACTGTAATTATCTTGAAATGGCACTGTGCTTCTATCTCCCAGGTACTTAACATGGTCTTCTTAACCAAAGGTTTTCTCTTGCACTTATAGAATCATAGAATCATAGAATGATTAGAGTTGGAAGGGACTCCCAGAGGTCATCTAGTCCAACCCCCTGCAAGAAGCAGAGACACCCTCAACTAGATCAGGTTGATCAGGGCCTCATCCAACCTGGCCTTGAACGTCTCCAGGGAT
>VXBZ01003327.1:10339-93583 GCA_013399135.1 Heliornis fulica
CCTCCCTCGACCTGCTGGCCACGCTTCTCTTGATGTAGCCCAGGATGTGGTTGGCCTTCTGGGCTGCTTCCATGCTCCATTGGTACCATGCCACTCTGCTTCTGTATTCCACCCTCCAACCCCCTTTGGGCAATGCAGCTATTTTTTAGACTCACAGAATCATAGAATCTTTTGGGTTGGAAAAGACTTTTGAGGTCATCAAGTCCAACTGCAAACTTAGCATGGCAGTGTCCACAACTTCATCATGTCTCTGAGAACCACATTACACGTCTTTGAAATACCTCCACAGATCATGACTCCATCATTTCCCTGGACAGCCTGGTCCTGTGCTTGATAACCCCTTCAGTGAAGAAGATTTTCCTAATATCTATTCTAAACCTCCCCTAGTGCAACTTGAGGCCATTACTTCTTGTCCAATCACTTGGGAGAAGAGACTTTGGCGGGTTTGCAATGTGGTTTCTTTAAGAAGTGTCTAGAAAGTTACTTAAGGGTCCAACAAAGCAAATCCCAGCTGTAATCCCCATGCCAACCTCCCAAACCCTGTTGCTGACAAGGCCGACTGGGCCAATCAGCGCCAGTCACAGCGCCTCTGAGAATCACATTTTAGAGAGAGAAAAATGCAAACAGCTGCATTTTGCCACCAGAGCAGGGAGTGAGAAGATATAAGAAACTTTACAGTTTGATTTTTGGTCAGTGAAGGGGGGAAGGAGGAGGTGGCTCTGAGAGAAGATTCCTTGTAGCCTGTGGAGAATACTATGGTGAAGTGAGTGTCCCTCTGCAGCCTATGGAGGATGAAGAGACCCCACTTGTAGCCCATAGAGAGGTACCTGGGTCAGGCAGGAGCCCACCATGGAGCAGGTGGAGGAATATGGAAGAATCTGTGACCTATGCTGTAGCAAGCTCCTGCAAGCACATGCAGCCTGCAGAGAGATGTAAGAGACAGAGAATCACAGAATCACAGAACGTTATGAGTTAGAAGGGATCTCAAAAGATCACCTAGTCCAACCCCCCTGCCCAAGCAAGATAATCTAGACTAGATCACATAGGAATGCATCCAGGTTGATCTTGAATGTCTCCAGAGAAGGAGACTCCACCGTCTCTCTGGGCATTCTGTTCCAGTGATCTATCACCCTCACAGTGAAAAAGTTCCTCCTTATATTAAGATGAAACTTTCTATGTTCCAGCTTGGACCCACTTTCCCTTGTTCTATCACTAACCAACACTGAGAAGAGCCTGGATACATCCTCCTAACAGTCACCCTTTACATATTTATAGACGCTAATGAGGTCACCCCTCAGACTCCTCCAAGCTAAAGAGACCCAGCTTCCTCAGCCTGCCCTCATAAGGAAGATGTTCCACTCCCTTCATCATCTTGGTGGTCCTGCACTGGACTCTCTCAAGGAGTTGTATGTCCTTTTGGAACTGAGGGGAGAGAGAGAGACAGAGGCCCACGTTGGAGCAGGTTTGCTTGTGACTCTGTAAGGGACCAGGCTGGGGCCAGCAGTCTGGGACTGAGAGACTGAGAGACTGAGAGACATTCTATGAGTTTATAGGAGACATCCATACTGGTGTAGTTGATGAAGAGGCGAGGCCCTGTGGGAGAGGACTCACAAGGAGAAGGTCATGGAGGACTGTCACCCGTGGGTGGGACCCCACGCTGGTGCAGGGAAGAAGTGTGAGAAATGCTCCCCCCTCCTCCCAAGAAGGGAAACAACTCATGACGAACTGACCAAAGGCTGGAGTATCCATTCCCTATTTCCCCCCTTTCCCTCATGCCATCCTGGGGAAGAGAAACATGAATAAAGTGAAGTCTGCAAAGAAGGGTGGGGTGGGGAGTGGTGTTTTAAGAGCTGTTTGTACTTCTTATTATCTGACTCTGGTTTCTGTGTGTGTGTAGTGTAATAAATTAGAGAGTTTTCTTGCCTTTCTTTTGTTTTGAGTCTGTTTTGCCCATGACACTAATTGTGGAATGATCTCTCCCTGTCCTTATCTCAACTCCAAAGCCTCTCAACAAATGTTTTCTCTCCTGTCCAGCTAAGAGGGGAGTGATAGAGTGACTTTGGTGGGGGGCTGGCCTTCAGCCAGGGTTAAACCATCACAGAAACAAATACCCACCTGGCTACAACCTCATTTCAGATAGGTGTAGAGAGCAAGAAGGTCTCCCCTCAGCCTCCTTTGCTATAGGCTAAACAACCTCAGTTCCCTCAGCCTCTCCTCATAAGACCTGTGCTCTATACACAGACCACATGAGACAACAGAAGATTATTTGACACGTCGTGACAATGCACAAAATAATCTTTGTTATTTCCTGCAAATTTCCCCACCAAAAGGCCTCAGTGTGCTTCACGAATACTCATTAATTAAACATCAGAGGAGCCTCTAATGATAAAGGGATTACTTTGCACAGGTCCACAGCACTGCTGTACCGACATAATTCCTCCCCTAACGGGAGGCTACATTCAACAGGGAAGGTGGAGTTCCCATGGGCAGGGTGGGAACCATGAGAGCAGGGGCAAACCCAGCACTACTCCCCTTTGTAAGAAGTTTGAGTAACTTGCAATCTTACAGCTTCCAGAACAAGGTCCCAGTGGCCAAGGGCTTACACACACCACCAGCAATAAAACAGAAAGGGAACAAGAATGCCCTCACTACCCAGGGTGATCAGCCTCCTAGCAATGACCCTCTGTTTTGTATCTTGTTAGGCACTTAATGTCAGTGCTGCCTGGATATCTCTGGATAGGAAGATTTAACTAAAGCACAGGTTTAAGAGCAAATAAAGCAGATGAGGATTGACAGACATGAAGTGATTAAATGTCTCTGCTTACTCTTTCTCATTCCCTTTCCAGTCTGGTAATTTTTTTCTGATATTCCCAGGTTTGGAATTGAAAAGAAGGCGGGACTCAACTGTTTCACAAGTGCTGTACTGCAAACAGTAGGCAAGGATTGATCTACAAATTCAGCTTGCCCTTTCCTTCTCCCCTTTCCTCCAAGTACATTGATTCTTAATGCCATTTTGTTTTGTTACAAAGTAATTTAATCTATTTTCTACAGCTACCTCTACTGTTGTTTCAGCCTTGCTTCTTTTTCACTTATCTGTCTTCACTTAAATAACACAGATTCAAACATTATTCTCTAGATAATTCAGTTCGCATGTTATTTTCTGCCCATATTTTAACCTGTAGGTCTTTTTTTATTATATTTGAGCCCTCTCTGGCATTTATAATATTTTCCAAAACACTTTTGCTTATTAATTAAGATCCAATGGATTTCTTTTCACTTTTTCTGAGCAGCACAGAAGTGGCCCTGGAATAACATATGAGGAATGGCACACAGGAATATGACCTCAGGAAGCTAAAGGTGCGAGTAACAAAGATCCTGTGTTTGGATAATACTGCTTCTACATCTGTAAATATCTACATCTTTCATTTTTCCAAAGAGAAAAATCTGCTATACTAAGGACACAGGTATACTTTAAATGTGCTTAGGTTCATTCATGTCAGCATTTTTAAGATGTTTAAAATATTCTCATCCTCCTCACAGCTCTCCTGAAGTCTGGTCTAAGGTACCTAGAAATGATGGCTTTTTGAATCCTGACTCCCAGAGAATATTTAAAAGCACAGCAATTGCATTACAATCATTCTGATAGATTTACTCATTCATTGTGCTATGGGAAACCAGAAAAGTGACTGAGGTCCTGCCAGAGGACTCCAGCTCTGGCACTCGTGATGCTACAGTGGAAGTAGCAATATCCAGAGTAAGGTGTGCAAGTAATGACTATGCAGAGGGTATAGTCAATTTAGAAGCTACTTGAAGAATATGGAGCTTAAGTGTAAAGGAGGCATAAATGACTACCACATATAAACATTGTCAAAACAAAATACAAAACTAGCTTTTCAACATGAGATTTCCCTGTTATCTAAAATTGATTTAAAATTACTCTTCTGTTATACCCCTTGCATGTATCCCATATTATGGTTCTGTTATTGCACTGGATGAATGTCAGTCTTGGAATCATATTTTATCTACCCCAAAAGTTCATTAGTGTTTATTTTATTAATAGAGCAGTACATTTTTTAATGTTTCACAGATGACACATTGATGTTAAATTGTTTCACTGAAATTGGTGTTAGTCGTTGATATTGAATGCTTGCTTGTCTAGCATACTGAAGTTTATTCAGGAAAAAGCAAAACACAAGGCCATCCACTCACTCAAACAGAGCACCTAGGGACTATGGTAATGCCCATTACCTGTTCCCTGACTAAAGGATATGTGGCATCTCCAACAAGATGCTTGAGAAGTCATACATCTAGGAGCTCTGTAAAACACAGCCAAAATCTACCTGATGTCTTCAGAGTGATGGATCTGGATCAGACAGGATGAGAATTCACTATTTTCGCAGGTTTTGCATGAAGATTCCAACATTTTCCTTTTTCTTGCTTGCTCTCTTTTTATCTGCTAAAAAATCTTTTATGTTTGGCTTCAAAATGGAAACGAAACTTCAGATATAGCTAAGAAAGATAAGAGAACCTAGAGTGCAGGTCACTCTATGGATCTTTAGTGAAAACAAAAGCAGAAAGCTCGGAAAGGAACAAGCTTATCCTTTTGATACCAGTGTGTTTGGGGGTAGAAAAGAACTCTGTCTTCTTCCAGAGATAAGGTTTGAGTCATTCCATAAATAATCCAATTTACCTAAGACAGAGTTAATGACTGGGGTTTGTTTAGTTTTGTCTTGAGTGAATGTGAATCTGTGGATGTTAATTTGGAAAGAAAAATTCCACTTTGTCTCTGATTGCTTTAATACTTCTCCCTCTGCTGGCCCTCACGCAGCTTTCCACAGGATCTTATTAATTCTGTGTGCACCAGCCATCGGAAGAGTTGCTCTCTATCTGGGGAGAACTGTTAAAAGCATGAACTTCTTTGCACAGCTGTGTGGTCAGAGGTGCAAGATGATTCATAAATCCCAAAGCAGACACATGCAGGCTACTGCTTTAGAACAAAGTCCCGTAAAAAGCAGCATGTGGCAGAACAGTCACGGGGAGGCACAAATAGTACCCAGAGGATCTGCAGTGTAACAAGTTCAAGTAAAAAAGGTAATACCCATTCAAGCAAGATGCGTAAACCTCTCCTACAAAGAAACAAGCTGGGCCGTTGAGTCTCCTGGGTTTCATGATGATTTGACTGGTAATGGTCAGACATGTTTCAAAAGACACTACTTCTGTCAGAAAAATGCCAGTCCATTTGAAGTTAAATGTTTTGCAGAAATGTTCTAATTTGAACAAGTCTGCTAACAAAAGTCACTGTTTTTCTGCCTGTTCTTTTTTTTACCCAGCTTCTCGCATGCTCCCTGAAGGACTGCTGCACAGCTCAGATCCCTGGGGCTTTTTAAATTCTAGGGTATCTGCCTCCCAGAATTGCTGCCCACCTTTTCTGCTCAGCAAACTAGTCTTCTTCAGCACTGAGAAGAGTTTATTAGACATTTTCCAGCCTTGCTGATTCAGTGTCCAGAGCCTGAGTTTGGGATGGACTCCTGGTCCCTCTGTAGGTCACCACCCAGAATGTTATGTGACCACAACAGCTTAGGCAGCCAATTACCCTGAAAATGTAGCAGTCATTTCTCTGTCCCTCTCACTTTATATCGGATCATCATCAAACTGGCCAGAAATAGTCCCACTTTGAGTCAGTAGGTTTCAGGAATCTGGAGAAGTAGATTTTATTTTAGAAATATGAATTGCAGCATTTCTGAAACATAATGCTTCAGAATTGGATTTTCACAAACATCTTTAAGTTTTTGTTCTGTCTCTTTCTGAAGATGAAAAAGTTTCAGGTGATGCAAAATTTATGAAGAAAGGGAATATAGTTTTCTGACTTACTATATAGTCTTTTCTAAATGGATATATCAATTGGTTGTAGAAATGACTAGTTACTTTACTGCTTTATTACTACCTCCCAGCCCACTGGCAGTTGCTAAGGAAATGAAAACTCATGTCAGCCTTAAAGAGAATGAATGATTGCAAATAAATACTCCTACTACAAATAGAAGACCTGTTTGGGTTTTTTTCCCTTACATCAGTGAGACTGTCCTAAGCCAGCCCTCAGCCACTGACTGTAGAAGATGAAGATGTGGCTAGCCTCAGCTCCCAGAGAAAGACACAGTAGCAATGCAGACAGGATTTTCAAGGTTTATGTGTTCTTCTCCTGGAAAACTATGTAAAGGCCATGGAGGAAAAGAAAGATAGTTTTAATGACGGATACCTCACAAGAAAGACTCAGGTGATTTTTCAGAATTATTAACAGCAATTTATTTTGTCCCCTTCACTAATACTTTATCTAAAATTAAGACATGTTCCTTGAGCGTGTGGCATCCTCCCTTGTTAACTTTTGATCTCATCCTTTCTTTGTGTGAAGATTAGTAGAGTTCCTCCTTCTGGTCTGTAACAGAATTGACAGTCCCACAGAATTAGATAATTTGGGAACAGTCTGGCCACCACATAATACCAGGATCACCTTAGAAGGATACTCTTTAGTTGTTATTTGCTAGGCAAAATGAACTGCCTCTGCATAGCCTGTTTCCTGTCATCCGTATCAAACAAAGTGTATGATGTTATTGAATAGAAATGGGGTTTGTGTGCAGAGTACACTGTACAGAGTGTGCAGAGTACAGAGGCAGAGCAAACTACACAGGCAAGAGCTTTATGCTGCAGTCCAGATTCATCCTCCTGGTATGGAGGATGCTAGAGGAGAACGGAAAAGTTGTAGCTTTTACTCATGCAATCTGTACTCTGCTTGAACAAGCCTTGTGCAATAAAAGTTGCAAGAGGACAAGAAACATGATATACAACCCTGCCACTCTTCACTAACCTTACAACTGCATGCATCCTCCATGGTAACCCCTGCATTATAGGTAGTGAAATGTTTGTGTTTCCAATGGGAAAAGCTAGACAAATTAAGTGTTCACAAGAAGCCACTTGGAATGATTTGGAAATTGTCTGCCTTAGACCAAACACCTGGAGAATTTCAGGTTTAATTTCTGAATATATTGCATTATTTTATTTTACTTTTATAAATTTTAACCCTTGAGGAAAAGGCATACTGATTCTACAACAATGCACATACATTGCTGCTGAATCCACTTTCTTCCCCACCAATATCAGTCTCCAAAGTCTCTGAAACATTCACTATGTCTTTGAATTTCAGATTTGGGTTTCAGGAGGTGGAACAGTGTGAGCCATTTATATGTACTGAGGGAATATAGTGCAAGGTATTGATTATCTATTTAGGTTCTGCAACATTCAGCTGGATTCAAATCAAGGACAGAGACATGGGTTTGGCTGAAATGAGATTTATCGGTTTTCTTTTTTATCTTTTTCCTAGCTAGCAAAGCTTTGCTCCCCAAATTACTTTGCTTTAGCTACTTCCCTCACAGCCTTTCATTGCACTGAACTTCAGTACAGCCTTAATATTTTCAGGTTTAATTTGCAAAAAATACAGAAGGAAACTCTACCAGGATGAACTGCATAAGGCTAAAGATAAGTAGAAAACCCAGATTAAAAGAATCTGTCAAAAAATGCTTAAAATGTCAACGACATTTTTGTCAACATTGTGAATTTCTATCTCCAGAAAAGGATTATTCCTTTCCAGAAGATATGACTTTTTGACCAGATACACTTCTGACATTTGGAATAGCTTTATTTAAGTACACTAACCACAGTGTTTGCATGCAGATTCTATCTATCCCTTGATCCTTTTCAGACCTTAAGTGTGTTCCTGAATGCCACCCCTTGAATCTCTCTCTGCTCACCTGAAAACCTGACATCATTCTCACTACCATTACACATAATTCTGTTACTGATATGCAGCAGCTCCTTTTAATTTCAAAGCACATTATTACTTCAAACTTGAAACCTTCCCAATTTTGTCACTTGTGAGACATGCCAAAGGATATTACAACAGTTAGTCATCGATAACTATCATTCACTGTTCAACAACCAAGCCCGTTACAGCAATGTGTGGAAACAGTCCACATAAGAAAGACAAACTGAGCCAGAAACTTCAGTTATGAATTCCCTACATAAAAAAATATCTATGAAAGAAAGCAGGCAGCTCCTTCCCACAAACAATACAAATATTTCAACAGCAACTTTTACGGATTTTTAAGTTTATATGGCCACAGAAGTGTAAACATGATGATAGCAATATACATATTATGTATATGGTGTTAATGCTAGCAGTTTCATTACTTATTTCTCATAGGGTCATACTGCAGAATGCCTTATAATTTCTATCTTACCACTAAAGGTGAAGGTGCTGCAACAGAATTGACTTGTTCAGTCAGGTGGCAAAATGTTAATTGGCTTTCATAAAAGATTAATCCATTGAATTCTAAGTGACTGTGTTTATTCTAGGGTGCTGAAAAACCTCACTGCCATATCCTTTCAATTAGCAACCCATGTCTTTGGAGAAGTTCACAAAGTAATATGATGTCTGGGCATGCTGTTCCACATATCTCCCAGTAGTTACAAGATTAAAACACAAGGAAGTATCACAGAGAGAAAAGGATTAGATGCTACTGATTGGAAAAAAAAAAAAAAAAAAAAAGAAAAAATTGATAGAAACTAATAAATCTCAGATTTTATAAATTTCAGATGTTAGCAACTACAGAAAACTGGTAGGGGGAGGAAAAGGATATAATAACCTTTACCCTGAAAAAATTAGCAAATAAGAAAGAGCCTTTAGGAACAAAAAAAAGAACATGAAAAACTTATAAACAGGATAAGTAGCAGCAGAGCAGTTGCATTGCCTCTGTCTATGCTATGGATCCTTATAGCACTGCCTGCAAGACCATGTTCAGCTCTGGGATCTGTAAGGATGCATGATATGGAATAATCGGACAATTAGAGAAAGCTCACTGAGTAACCCTGAGAATGGCTACAGAAATGAAAACATGCCCTTCTAAAGAGGGGTTCCAAAAGCTCACCAAAAGAAGGTTTACTGCATAGCAGTCCCTAAGTATTTCCTTACCTCAGGAAATTTTGCATTTTTTCTTAAACTTTCTGTCATGATTTCCCAAGACACTACAGAAAACTGAGACAGAAGTATAAGGAAGAAATGTTAGAAAAGACCTACAAAGTATTTAAGCTTAAGAAATTCCACCTATTTCCCATAGAGGGTTGCACAAAAAGGGAGTTAAACTTTCAAAACAGTTGGGAAATAAGCAATTAACTCCAGAAATCTTCAAGGCCTATTATAGAGAGAATAATTATTATATCAGGTCAGATAATCATAATGTCCTTTCACTTCTTGTAATTTATTTATCTATTAATTAGACCTATGTAAGTGGGGAGTTGACTGCTCCAAGGCCCCAAGCTGGAAGTTTAATTTACCTGGTCTGCATGGATTTATTGCACCAGACATAAAATTGAACGTAGAGTTTTAAATATATGTTAGTGGCCCAACATTCATGTCAACAAAAAGGCAGGGAAATAATAATATGCTAAAATGATACAGACATTTTTTGAGACATTAATCAGGATTTATGTCAACCAAGGGTCTGCCATTCAGTTTCAAGCCTGCATGTGCCAATATCGTCTGCTGTCATAGATACAGTAGAGGTGGTAACATAAATAAGAATGGCTTCTGCAAGTTTAAAGTGCTCTCTGATGTTTATCTCAGTATTTTGGACTGCATTTTAGTCTCTGTATTGCCACAGAAAGTAGTGATGTTCTTTGAAATGGTTATGTTCATTATAATATCATCAGTTTAGCAGCAATTCCTCAAATATATATGGTGGCCTTGGGAATACATTTAGTCTAATCATTCAGTAAGAAGGAAAAAAACCAGTAGATAGGTTGTTTTGTTTTCCTTTTTTTAAAGGATAAAGAACCCCAAAAGCAAGTATTAATTTTAATAACCAACATTTATTTTACTATTTCTTCAATAACTAGTTAGCATCTATATTACTATTTATTACCATCTAATCTGCAAGGGCTACTCAGTCCATTTTCCTTACACCATAGCAAGCAATGGCTCCCATTTAAACTGCTCCTTTAAACTAAGATTATTTTAGTAAAACAAGCAAGGGAAAGAAAATGCTCATCCTCCTGATATCTTGGCCATCTCTGTGTTTTCCTTATGGCATTTATTCAAAATAATTTTTCCAAAAAAATGCCAGGTAAAGTGCTAATTCCTAATGAAAATACACAATAGATTGTGCTCCCCTATATTTTATCTTCTTCTTGAACTTCTCCTCTTCTCCTTCTCCAAAAAATGAAATATGGAATAATTTGCCCAATGAAATTCCATAAGACCATCAAGGTCAGGCTTGATGGGGCTCTGAGCAACCTGGTCTAGTGAAGATGTCCCTGCTTACTGCAGAGGGGTTGGACTAGATAGCCCTTCCAACCCAACACATTCTATGATTCCATGAATCTATAAAATTGTAATGTCTGATTTTCCTACCAAAACCTAAGTTTGTCTTGCTTCCAGATTGACACAAAACTGTCAGTATTCCCTTCTGTTCTGTGGTGGTGAGGTTCTCAGGAACACCACATGGAGAGTGCCTAGAGGGCAGGAGCCTGACTGGGCTTGTAAGGATTCTTGCATTGGAGCAGGAATCCAGTCTACCAGGAAGATGGCCTACAATATCCCCATTTCTGGAAAGAGAGGAGTAAAGGGGACTTGTCCCTATTTAGTTTTTCCCATTAGGCCTCACCTCCACCTCAGGTTCTTTATGTGACCTGGAAGAATAGGATGAGACCCCACTCCTCTCCAGAAGTTCCCTGTAGACCCCAATTTGTCGTTAGGATGAAGAGGCAAGCTGTGAGCCACTTCCTTTTCTCCTGGAAGCAGAGCAACTGTTTCTGCCATTCCTGACTCAGAACCATCTACTTAATAGTAAAGCAAGGCAGTATCTCCTCCCAGTGCATGGCCTCATACTAAACACAGACCTAACATCAAATATTCACGTGTACCTACTGCTGCTGTAAACGTGGAGGAAAACCCTGTGAAAGGATCTGGCCAGGTACAAGGCAGACTGCAGTGCAAGTCACTTCCTATACTGCAGGGGCTTTTAACACTCACTAGCTATCAGAATCTGCAGAATGACCCACCCTGTATGTGAGCAAACCTGGCTATGCCTGCCAGAGATGAGAGCTAAACCTCTATGTAGCATGCTATCCACTTCCAAAGGGATGGTTTCAAATTACACTTTTTTTTTTCCCCTTGGTATCTGCCTCAGTATGTTTATTCACCTCCTTTTGAAGTCTATGGGGAATTTTGCCCCTAGCTGATGGGTCTAGGGCTTTGCCTGGATGATTCTTGGGAGCAAGAGCCTAATCTTTCTGTCTGCCCATAAAAGATCATGCGCTTCTGTGCTTACCCACAGAAGTGACACAGCAGAGTTTGGTTAAATTGTTTTTCACTAGTACCAGAAACTCTGGTGTTTTCCAAACATAAAGCTTTGCACCTCTATGCTGTTTTTTTAAGAAACAAAGAACAGTAAAGTGTATTTTTAGTACAGATGTCCTTTTCTAGATACTTGATCATCACAAGATTCTCACTGAGCTCATAATTCTTTTTAGCACATTTTATCTGAGTGGGGATTCCCTCCACCACTGCCCAATACACAAAAATGAATTTTGAATTTGAGTAAAAATATGGTTAGTTTTGCTGTGGTCATTCTGTAATGATTTATCCTTCTATAGCCAGCCCTTGTCCTGCAACCATCATAAAATCAGGTGGAAATAAATACAGGAAATATAATCATATAAGATATATCAAGAAGGATTTAACAGCATGCTGGAATGTGTAGAATGTAACACATTTCTAAGTTTCAAAACTTCATGTTTTGAAATCACTGATGTATCTGTATTTGGAATTACAATCTATTTGAAGAATAGAATTTTTTTTTGTTTTGAAGTTAATATTACTCTATTAAAAATAAGAGAAAAAAATCTGAAATTTTTCCTGATTATATTTAAATTTTATAAGCTTTTCAGACTGATATAGAGAAGCGCAGAGTCCAGAATCTCTTCAGATAATGCTATGACTCTTCTTCCCTCTTGCATGTGGATTTATTATCAAGTGGCATTGACTTTTATGGGATGGTAATGTTATTGTTTTGATTTAGGTTCTTTTCAAATACCACAGTCTATTAAAAGCATCAGTTCATCAAAGTCCACAGTATTAATTTACCAGGAATATCCCCAGAGGATTTTTTAAAAATAATTTTGTATTATGAAATCATGCTTCAAACTGAACTAACAGAAATCTAATTATAAATGGGAGCACAGTGCTAATTAAACCACCCACTCCAGCATTAAAGCCCACTTGGGGGTATTCACACTGGTAAATTGCCAATTTAAGCTAAATTGCAGGATATAATCTCCAAGTATCGGCTAGTCCTATCTTTCTGCTCCTCTCTCTCCTTTGACCTGCACCATAATAATGAAGTGTAGAAAGTAAGAAACCCAATAATATTTTGACCCTTGAAATAGTTTTCTGTGATTAATGACACCTACTATAGTAGCAAGGGTCAATCTCAAACGTGAGAGTTCCCAAGCCTGACTTTTCACATGATTAAAAGTAACCTGACATGGTCTCTAACACACCTGTCATGGTCCAGATGCTGTCACAGATCATCTCATTTTCCCAAGCCATGCCAAACGACTGAGGAGAGAAACTATGTGCTAATCCATGCTCAGAGCTTTGGCATTGCCGAGGAGAGTCTCCTTCCAGGAGGAAGGGGTCATCAACACACAGTGGCCCTAGCCACAGCACTGATAGGTCCCATCATCATCTATCATGAAGCCTTGAGTCTTCATGATAGAGGTTAGGTTGTCCAGCAGAATAGCCATAACAAACCTCCAATCAACCTTATCTGATCTACAGGTTCTGATAATACAAAAGCCAAGTGCTATCTGGGTGAGGTAGCCTTGATCTTGTTTTCTGTCATATAGTCTGAAGTTCACCTATGTAACAAGCAGCCAGTGTATGATAAAATCACCTGCTCTGCTCTGATACTGTGTTCAGAGAGAGATATGCATTAAAATGAATACTCAGAGCATTTTTTTTAATGAGAGGGGAGATGATACAATTCCGAATAAGCTGGTACTCTGCTGAGAGAAACCAAGGAAATTATATGACTTATTCTAGGATTTTATTTCAGAGTAGAAGTAGTGGAACATTTATTTTTCTCTGAGAGAAAGGTAACTATGTCACAGATGTGTTGCCACTCTGATTAGACAGCGAGAAGAACGGATGGAGAAGTGCCACGGCAATCACCCTTTACTAAGTGATGATAACCTGGCATCTAGGACAAAACAAGGATAGCAGAAATCTTAACAGGTTTTGTCTAGAACTATGTATGCATGATATCTATTACCTTTTCAACAAAATTTGGTTTTCTATTTATTATACTGAAGTGTTCAGCCTTGTAGATACCTCTTGAGTGTTACCACCAAGCACTAATGGGAATTTCACCACTTTGGTGGAGAGATCCATAGCCAAGCTAGGACCTTTCTGATCCATTAGCAACATTACCTTCCAACCATGTATAGCTGGAGAGTTTCAATGGGTAACTTTGAAAGACTTGTATTAGTAGAAAGACACATGGGACGATGGTTTCATTCAATAACATACCAATTTAATGATGTCAAGCTTGACTACAATTTGGTTGACAAATCTCTGAAGATAGCCTAGGGAAGCAAGTAGCACTAGCACTTTGCAGGTAGAAATGTTCAATGCAGAGTAGTGAAGCACTGCTCAGTGCACTGAGGCTCTAACCCAGCGAGATGAAGACTGTCTGACTGATTAACTGTGGTTATTAAAATACCAAAGTGTTGACCAGAGAAAGTATATTTCCCTAACTAGAAAAAGAATCACATATGGGAAAAGAAAAATTCTTCTATATATAATATTATTTTGCTATTTACTGTTAGATGTTGTAGCAATCACTTTTTCCTTTGTATTTGCATATCTTTTTTATCTCCTATACTGCTCTATGTTGGTAGCTGCCATAATTCATACCATTTCTTCTTTGTGAAGCTCTTGTTTTGAAAGGTGCTATGTTTTCACATGCCTGCAATGGAATTCCCAGGTGATATGAAGCAAAAATAGTCATGTCTGACCATAACTCATAGAAATAGATTTGCTTGATGCTAAGACACAGTTCTTAATTTCTTAGAAATTTTCTGAACTTCGACAGTCCAAGCTGATTTGTTATCCTGAACATTTGCCCTAAGCTTTATTAGAGATCTGGATGAGGTGGGCAGCACACCATTATGAAGTTTGCAGGTAACATCAAGTTGGTGGGAACAGTCGATATGCATGAGAGCAGGTCTGCCCTCAGAGGGACCTAGTGAGTCTGGAGGAATGGCCAGAAATTCAACAGGGCACAAATGCAAAGTTTTTGCAATGGGGAAGGAAGGAAGGAAGGAAGGAAGGAAGGAAGGAAGGAAGGAAGGAAGGAAGGAAGGAAAAACCCNAGGAAGGAAGGAAGGAAGGAAGGAAGGAAGGAAGGAAGGAAAAACCCCTGTAGTGGTACAGCCTGGGAAGTGATGGGCTAGGGAGCAGTTCTACAGAAAAGGATCTGGGCATCCAGTCAGACAGTAAGCTGGGAATGAGCCAACAGCATGCCTTGGCAGTGAAGGACAACAGTATCTTGGGCTGTATTAACAGAACAGCCATGAGGTTGGAGGAAATTATTTTTCTGCATTAATTGTCATTCATTAGATTGTATCTAGACTACTGCATCCAGTTTTGGGCTCCCAGTGCAAGAAAGATATAAACAAACTGAAGCAAGTTCAATGGAGTCACCAAGCTGTTTAGGAGCAGGAACACTTGCCTGTGAGGAGAGACTGAGGAGCCTGTTCACCCTGGAGAGGAGACAACTTTGTAGGCAGGCAACAGTAGCCTCCTAGTACCTATGAAGAGGTTACCAAGAAGACAGCCAATATTTTCACAGTAGTGCATGGTGAGAGACAATAGGTACAAATTAAAACAAGAGAGATCCAGACTAGAAATAAGGAAAAGCTTTTTCACCGTGTAGACAGTCAACCAGAGAAAAGCTTACACAGTCATCTTGAAGATGTTCAAGACCACATTGAATAAAGCCCTGAGAAAACCAGACTGATCTCATATCTGACTCTTCTTTGAGCAGAAGGTCAAACTAGAGATCTCTCAAACTGCCTTTTCTAACCTGAATTCCATTATTATTATCTTATTATTCAAAGTTTCAATCAGGAGAGTTCAGCCATTTCCAACAGGCGTTTTTAGATACATAGGAAACTTCTCGTAGAAAATTGTTTTGGAAACTTAGTTCTCCATGGTTTATAAAGGAGAGTTCCTTCATATTTTCATTTGAAGTTACATCCTATGTTGAGGATGTTCCTTTTCCTGTTCCATTAAAGACCTTCAAGCCAGAGAGTCTGGTACATCTCTCCTCAGCAAACAAGCAGTAGGAAGAGGTTAGAAGTTGACAGAAAGTTACCTGAAAATGTCCTTCTCTCTAAGGAATAGGAAGACTAGCATTGAGATTAACCTCATCTACCTTTAGAAGTCTACGGTGTAGGTGTTTGCTTCTGACCTAGTCAGCCCATGCTCCTTTTATAGCACAGTGTAGGAGTTAACAGCTGGTTAGCTGAGTCCTGCCCTGGATGCCTAGCCTAGACAGAGAACTTTTAGAAGATTTAAATTAAATGAGTCTTATGACTAAGATGCATCTGTGTAGATCACATTTGCTTTTTAACTTGCACAACACTCCTGCACCACATAATGTGACCAGAAACTAGTAATATATTATTTCATCACATTGTTTTCTGTACTGTTCAAGTAGTTTGAGCACGGGCAAAGTTACTTTAAACTTCATTTAGTCTATTTTATATTTCACACGTGGAGGACTGCATCACCTGCAATAAGAGATACCCACAGACATATTTGTCTAAAGACACTTCATCTTCAAGTCACTGTCCTTAGTCTTGTAGATTTGAGTTGGTTTGATGTGAGCTTACAGGACACCTTCATGTGTCACAGAATCACAGAATCACAGAATCACAGAATCACAGAATATTAGGAGCTGGAAGAGACCCTGAAAGATCACTAAGTAGAAACCCCCTGCCCAAGCAGGATCATCTAGACTAGATCACACAGGAACATGTCCAGATTGGTCTTGAATGTCTCCAAAGAAGGAGACTCCACAACCTCTCCAGGCAGCCTATTCCAGTAATCCATCACCCTCACAGTGAAAAAGTTCCTCCTTATATTAAGATGGAACTTTCTATGTTCCAATTTGGAACCATTTCCCCTTGTTCTGTCACTAACTGACACTGAGAAGAGCCTGGATCCATCTTCCTAACACTCACCCTTAACATATTTATAAACATTAATGTGGTCACCCCTCAGTCTCCTCTTCTCCAAGCTGATGAGACCCAGCTTCCTCAGCTTTTCCTCATAAGGAAGATGTACCACTCCCTTAATCATCTTGGTGGCCCTGCACTGGACTCTCTCAAGGAGTTGCATGTCTTTCTGTCCTCAAATATGGTTTCTGCAAATTTCACTAATGCAGTGCTTGACACATACAATACTCCTCTCTTTAACTTTAGACACACACTGACCATAAAATGTTCTATAAACAATGGTCACAGCATTATCTACATATATCAACATATAAAGTGAGACACTAAGAGTTTAGAGCATAGCTTGTAGAAGTGTTCAAATTGTCATGTTAATGCTCTTATGTGGATTAACCTTGATTTTTTTTCTCAGCTGAGACAGAAAACGCACTTGGAATACTGGAGAGTGATCTTATAGGGGGAAATTAATTTCTTAATAAAAAGGTAGAAATAAACTGTAAGAAAAAATGAATAATTAATAAATATATTTATTTATGTCTTCCAGAAGAAGAAAACATTTGAGAAAGTTGCAGGGAGGTTCCAATGGGAACCGCGTGGCATGACTGATCCTACAATGCAAGCACTGCTAGTAAAATAGTACATCTCTCTGCATGGGTCATTTTCTCTTGGATTTTTGATTTGGCATCTTCTGGTACACATCTGCAAGAAAAGCATAAGTCAGATCCTTGCTCTGATGCTTTTGGAACAGTTGTGTCTCATTGCTGCAAAAAGATGAATCTTACAAATAGGCAAAACCATAGATTTGGCTTCTTAAATTACAGCTTGCTGAAGTCTTCCATTGAAGCACACTGAGTTTATCCAAACCAATCTTGCTTCCTAATGTGGTGTTTGCTTTATTATTTTTTTTTCCATGAGAGCCTGAAGGCAAAGACAGAGGAAAAGGTAATGTAAATTCAGGTGCTCAATACCAAATGACTTTTCAGTGCTACTGAAAGATCCTTGAATTGTGTCAGTTCTCTAGGACAGAATATTCAGTAGCTGTTTAGAGCATGATATGTTGTTCAATTTTATCACTCAGTTCCTGACCAAGACAACGCAGCAAGTGCCTCTGTTACTTATTTCGTATTTGAAGGAAATCTCTCACTGCTCTGAATGTCTGATGGAGATTTCAAGCAAATGTGAGTGCTATTTAAACCTCGTTAGAGCATAAGGATGGACATGTATTCCTTCAGTCTATTGCTCTGTCACCAAGAGTGGCAAGCCACATGTGTAAAAGCAGAGTATGCATATGGAAATCATTCGCCTGTTACATCTTTCCAGCATCACAGTTTGAAGACTTCTTCAGCCAGGGGTTTTAACCCAACCTTTGTGTTGAACAGCTACCAAAGAGGACTCTGCAGTTTCCAGACAGAGTAAAAAGAAGCATAAATGTGACAAAAATTGCATCAGCCATCTTTCAAGCAATATATATCCAAATACCCGTAAGGTGACGGTGAGGGATGCACAGACAGGTTCTTGTTCATTCCTACTTGTAATCTGCAGTGGAGACACAATACAATTCTAAAGGCAGCTCCAGCTATTACACATGCTCTGGCAGGAGATGATCCCACTTCTGGTTCATTGTAGGCTGAAGGTGTGTCACAGACTCCCCACACACAAATTCAAAACTCATACCCTGAGGAATTCCAGCAAGTTAAAAAGAGTGTGGGGTGTGTATGTAGGGGTATCTTTCTTCCCTGACTAACATGTATAATCTTTTTTATTCAGAATTAATTGTGTTAATGCTGAAGGGTGATATTTTTTTCAAGCTACTATAAATATGCAATATTTACTGGTTGCCAATCTAGAAACATATGTTGTTTAGAGATAATAGATGTAAACGGTTTATAGGAATTAGCCCAATTTATAGATAATGAATAGAGGCAAATAGAAAGGAAAATCAGTCTCAAAGGATGTTTTGTGTCCTTTGGAAAACCCTCAGCCAAAAGCACTGTATTTTCCCAATACAGTCTAGAAGGAAAATCACTAGATCCAGAACCTAAACCTCTCGACCCTCAAAAATCAATCAGATAATGGTCTGTAGAATTAGATGGTATTACTTTTAAGCCCAGCAAATATTTAATGGTTTATGCAAAGTGTAGCCTCTACACACATATAGAGACATGTTCATATGTCTAAAAGAACATACAGAGATACGAGTGCATAGTATTTATCAGTAACCCATTACTAATAGCCAAGATATAAATTCAAGATCCTGAATTTGATCAATCAGCTCTTTAAATACTTTATAGGTGGGTACAAGACTTCAGCGGAGCAGAAGTAAGGGATGTCTCACCTGATCCAGCTGAAGATTAGAGTCCCTTGGAATGGCAAGTCCTTTTACTGTCTGGATAGGAATTGACTGTCCTGTTTAAGAGAGCTTATCCCTCAAATGAACATTACATCCAAAGAATCCATCAGATTAGTTGATTGGGTTTTGTTCTGTTTTTTAAATAAGGACTCTGTTCAAAAGTGTCTGTGCAACACTTATCTATGTCCAGTTTATCTAAAAAGCTCCTAAACAGATCATCCTCTGCCATTGGTAGTCTATCCCACCAAACACTGCTATTGCTTACTATTACCAATAATGAACATTCTTTTTCTAAACTGAGTTGGAGCCTTAATCTTGACTTGCTTTGCTTGCAAGGAGGGGAGTGGACTGTAGAAAAGAAGTGACTGAACAAGAAGAATGTAGAAGTTAAAAAAATTTGTTCCATTCTTTTAGATATTTTTTTTCATCTACTCACTGCTTTTTACATATGTATGTCTGTGTGTAATGTAGGTTTCATTACTTATATAAGTTTCTGGCTAATATACTTTAAAAGCTTCATGAAGAATATCATAATTTGAATTATTTATCATTACAGATGCTTTTAAGGCACTTATCAGCACGATATATGAATGCACTTTTTATAGTTTATATTAGGTCATTAATAGCTAAAAAGAGAGAGAAAAAAATCCAGCATCCTACTCTCTAAGTACCCTATCACTGAAAGGCAAAGGAGGTGGTTTTGGTCAGTCAGCTGAAAAAGCAGAAATGTGTTGCTTCAGATCAACCCACACATAGAGGTACAATTGTAGTTCTTGACTGCACTCAGATCTTCTCCAAAGTATTTCTGCTAGAAGCTATTTAAAAAGACAGGCCTCTTTTCCAGAATGTCCTTGTTCCAGCTGCCAGAACCATCATCTTGGTCCTATAGATCTTAGCATTTTATCTGAGTGGAGGCCACATAATTAGGGTAGATGAATCCCATTCTTTGGCCAATAAATTGATGGGAATGGTAGAGCTCCAGTAGCTGTGTGGAAACTGTGGGTGTTATGGGTGGAATATGGAACAGGCTTTCTGCATGATGTTAACTTCTGGTATTGCAACAAGAGTTATTTCAGCTATATTTCACTGAGACCTCAGCTATGTCAAATTATTCTACATCTGCTTTAGGGTAAGAACATGCATAGAGGTAATTACTGCAGACTACTTGATGCACAATAACCTGTTAGCTACATTACTTTGTTCATGCATCTAAACCATTAGGTGATTCTAATAGGAAGCAAGATAACCTGAGGTAATTCTCAACTGCAATCAGCTAAAAATAAAAACACCAGTGTCTTCCATGGGTCAACTTCTGGATGCTTGCATGTTACTCTAGAACATGTCCATGTGTCTAAACCATAGGCAGTATTTTCTTTACCACTAGAAAAATCAGTCTTCTTAGGAGCAAGCAGAGCAGAGTTCAAATCCCACATCTTCTTGTGCAAAATGTATGTGTTCCCTCTTCCTATGTGATCTGAATTTTGGCAACAGACCTTCAAAGCCACTGCTGAGAGACTGTTTTTCAAAGCATCAGGAGTCAGATTATTCAATACAGCACTTTTCCTGTATCTCTCTCATCTTATATACTGTATTTATTATTCACATCATGAAGCTTCCCTTGCAACATGCTGGACTTTCTGCTGCTTCTGGTACTGTATTCCTCTCATGCTTTTTTTTTCTTTTTATCTTATTTTTCAAAAAATAAAAGCTTTCATGAGTTTGATCTTGTCAATCCTGCTCACTATTCAGGAAATAATACAATATTTCCCATTCTTATACCTTAGCAGAGTGTTACTCCTGCTAGACTAAGTCTGTTAAAAAACAACCCAACAAACACTTCCTGTATTGTTTCATAAAATAAAAATACCAGAATAGCCATATTAAACCAGAACCTATCACTTGCCAACAGTATAAACTTGGGGAAAATTGTAAGATTAGGGTAAGTCTACAGTGACACTTTCTTATTAAAACCTTAGTAATCACTAGTTTAGAGATGTCCTGATCCAGACATTGTACCTGCATCTTCACACCTCAGTGGTCTTGTCTTCCATGAATATGTTTAATTTGCTCTTAACCCACTTATATTTTGGGGGCCCGCAACCATCAGTTGCGGGCCCCCAAAATTTTCAGTTTCAATGTATAAAAAATGTTGTTTATTAATTTAAAAACATCCACCTGATTCTTTCACTTCTATACTAATTCCACTGCAGTATAAAGAATCTATAGAGTTTGATCAAATTCCTCTTTGAACATCTTTTCTGCGAGCTGAAAAACCTACTGTGTTCAATCTTTCCTCACACAAAAGTCTCTATCCCAGTTTCTTTTTTACTAAAACTGACCTGACTTTTCCTTAAACTACACCCAGACTTGACATAGTATCTTTACTGCACTAGTGTCCAGGTTGGATGCCGCAGTTAGTTCTCCCAGAATTCAAGAGACTTGATCTGTGCATATAAGGCACATTTTTTAGACCTCACACTTTACTGAGAAAGCCTCAAAGAAGAAAAAAAAAAGACAAATATGTTTATAATATCGTGGCTAGTGTGCCATGTTCCACTGCAACAGTTTCCATGAAAAAGCAAGAAACTTCTGTGTGAGTTTCCAGATCCTATTGCTTGAAAGGAAGTAGTGAAGTCCTTAAGTCTTTTTCTTTTTTTTTTTTAATGTAAAAAATCCATTGTTCAAAGACATGATTAAAATTAGCATGGAGTTCTTTTCCGAAATTGCAGATAGAGTTTCTATTATAGCATAAGCAAAAGGGACTGAAAGAAAAAATCTCTTACTATCAGTGCTCTTCTAGTAAAGCCACAGGTGAAGTACCAGTGATGTAAAGAAATTTAAGTTACTTGGAAGCTAATAATTACATTTAGGTAAAACATTGGCTTACCTCTCCTGATCTGGCCTAGAGGATGAAGAGTTGCAATTCATAGAGCCTTGTGCAAGGATATCTGACAAATAAGGACAAATACTGAATTCTCTGATTTATCAATATCCTTGTTCACCTTCAGATATCAAATGAGGACACCACATTCTAGGAGTGACTCAACTGTTGTCAAATACAGACGCAAAGATTTATCTAGTTAGCCCTGATACTTTTGTTAGGAAACTTAAGGACTTAAAATACTTACGTGTTAGTACTGATGAAGAAACTATTTCCAGAGCATCCTATATGATTCCATCATGTAATTCTTGTAAATGGGTAATCTCTCCAAACACCAAGAAGAAATATTTAAACATATATATGTTTTTCTGTATTACTGGAAATTGTTTCCATATATTGAAATCTATCACTTTTCTCTAATTGGCTGTAGTAAATTGATAAAGTGAGCCAAAGAATATAATATACTTGGTCATGAGGAATATAATGTTACATTATATTCCTTGACATTTTAAGAAAAAAGTAATTCTAACTATGTATCATTCTGTGATCAAATTGTCAATAGCAATATAGAAAGGCTTGCAGTGCAATAAACACTATATTCTGTTCGGTAAATATAGATTTATGTCATATGAAGCTTCGACATGAGGGCTGAAGATGTATTTTTTCCCCAGATTTAAACTGTGCAAAATTAACAGTCTGAAGAAGGACTATGAGTACTTCAAAACTCAGAAACTTAGTTTAATGCTGCAATCCAACAGAGAAAAGGCAAACTTTAGGCTCAAGAGCATTGCTAGATACAGCTCTATCAGGTAGGAAGAGAAGGAGGAAAACTGACACCAAGTAAAGTGTGATTTCTTTCTTTTAATTTAAAATTAGTACAGAATATCTCTCTATTCTAGGCAGTTTTGGCATTTATCCTGCTGCCTATCAAATCATGTAAAATCTTTTGCAATTGGCATCCAATGTGCTAAGCCTTGGTGCTGAGTCTTCCGACAAAATTAAAATCCAGGGAAATGTCATTCCATCAAAGGTTCTTAAAGCCTAAAAATCTACATTTCCTTACTGAAAGTAATGTTTCAGTAGAACCAAAGAAGTTGTTGGAAGGTAGTATCTCTAACACCTATGATGCCTGAATCGAGAGTATCCAGATGCAGCACCAATGCTGGAGGAAACTTAGAAGTAATTCTTTCAGGGTGCACTAGGAGGAATAAACTGATTTAACTGTTCACCAAATAAAAGGTAAACTCTTTCTGAAGAAGCCTCACTGTGAGGTGATGGAGACAGTCCAAGTCTGAAAAGTTTATATCCGTAAAAGCCAAGTGAGGCAAAGCAAGGGATCCGCATTTCCTGCTTCTAGTTACAAACTGTCAACTCTCACATTTCAGAAAACCACAAATTACTGTATGGATAGGCAACTGGATGGTTTTATGCTGGGTTTTGGCTGAAGTTTAACTTGTAGAGGGGTTAATAGGCTGATCCATTTTGTAGTAAAACTGAGGTAGTAATTTGGGAGTCATTATCAAATTATTTAAACACAGAATAAAGGAAACTTGCAGAGACTGGAAACGAACAGTCAGAAAAGAAGTCAGGAAAGTTCTTTACCATCAGCATGTCAAAAGCATCATCTATCATGAGACTTTAAGCAAGAGTCATCACAAGCCATAGAGGACATAGTCAGTGAAGGAACAGTGTAAACAAAGAAAAAAAAACAGACAAGCCAGCACATTTCTGCATCAGTCATAACCATGAAAATGTCTGCAAGAAGGGAGAAACTATGAGTAAGGAGAGAAGTTGTAAGAACTGAGGGGTGGGACGGACCTGACAGCATCACTTTAACAGAAAACACATCTGTCCTTCCTTTCTGATGACAGCCCTGACTTCTGAATCATGGATGAATCCTGCCCCCAACCTCAAAGATCTGTCTAAAATCATCTTGCACCATTGAAATATTTCATATCTCGAGCAGGAGTTACAGAAATGATACAGAATTTAACTAATTAAGTGCATGGCTTGCACTATGCAAAAAGTCAAGTCAGATGGACCTAGAAATAATCTCTTCCAGCTTTAGTATCCTCAAGTCTGTATAGATCAGCTTCTCCAACAGTCTTATCTTACAACAGAAAAATTAATTTGATTTTATTTTCAGTGATGGCCGAGATCCAGGTCCAAACTCCTGTCATGCTGACTCCAGAGGACTCAAACTTATGCAGTGTTGGGGAAAACTGTCATACGGACGACTGAATCTTAAAAGAACTTAAATGCAGTGCACCTGCAGGTTCAGATTTTACACTTAACACACCGAGTACATAGTTTTCTCATCTTAAATTGTCTTTACACCTCAGTGGGAGTGGGGAGAAGGGATTGCAGGTTTTTCACCTGCTAAAGCCAATAGGTCTCAAGGCTATCCATTCTACAAACTGCCTTCTCTTGATGCTATTAACAGCTTTAAAAAGGCATTTGGATCTGTTTAGGTAATTTATGAACACAGGGAAGTTCAAATCACAGGTATCTCTAATGGTAAATACAAATTACCAGAGGGAAAGCAATAACTTTCAACTTATTTTAAATGGGGCAAATGATTCTGCTCTTAAGGGAAAGCAGCAGGGAAGGGCTTTGAAGGATGAAATTGTGTCTCGTGTTATCATCTGTTTGAATTTTATCTAGACAATATAGACCAGGCCGATGTTTTTAAGAAATAAACTCAGATTGCTCAAAAGAGTACAATAGCTTTATGAAGTAGTTACATCTGCATCTCACATTTTAATCAAATTATAAGGAAAACCAAAAAGGAAATAGAGACATCTGAGTATATTAGAAATTGTACTTTCCATGATCCAGCTTGTACGACCACTCCTTGTAGTATTTTCCAGCAGGTGACATGCTTCCATTAACACTTCCTTAGTGATTTGATCATGCAAATATTCATGGCTCTGATGGAGACATATATACAGTGATGTGTCTTTAGCTGGACCATTTCTTTTCCAGACTATATAAATTCAGCTTCTTGTGTCTCATCCTTCAATCCTTGAATCATTTTTGCCCTTTTCCTCACATTTTTTCTCTCACTTATTACCACAGCAATCTTTCGCCTCTTTCTCCACTTCCTTCTTCCTGACAAGTCACCTAAATCTCTAGGTCTCAATATGCTATTCAGTTTGACCAGTCAGACATATCTTTGTCTTTCACTGCCCTGCCAACATGCCTGAGCCCAGACCCACTGCTATCATGACAAAGACTGAGTTAATCATTCATGGCCACTCAATCATCAGCTTCACTGCTAAAGCCTATGACATGTGTGACAGTTAATGTGAATTACAGTGGACACTCTCTTGCAAAAAACAATCCAAACAGAATCTACAAGATCTGAGAAGAAATTTTCCATCGACATGATTTGGAGACAAAAAAAGCATCATCTGAAAAACTGCAACATCTAGCCCATGAGAACAAATAGATGTGCCAGACATACATTCTCTTCCCACTCTAGAAAATATCTTCATCACTACAACACCCAAAGGAAATACAATTTAGTGAAGGACACATTTGAGTCACTACAACAAATTGTTCAGATTTAGAATTATTGAAGCATCTTGTTCCTAGAGAGAACTGAAAATGAAACACTATACTGCACCTGAATTAAAAATGCAATGAAGTTTTGGTCATGTGAAACTAGTTCAGTAATTCATCTCTTTATAAATCCAGGAACAGAAGAAGTACCAGAATTTAGTACAGGACTGAAGTCCTGATTTTTGCTCTCCTGCCTTGACTAAGAGCCTCCCAGGAACTCATTTCACAGAATAATTTCACAGGCATTAGATCAGTATGCCAGCTCTCCACTGGCCTAACCTGAGAATCTATGATGGAGAGGAATTCTGTGAATTTGCTCTCGCACCGGTAGTCCCTGGAAGATGCTCTGGACTTCTGATTAATACAGGAAAATATTCTTATCAAAAAATAACATATGATGCAGTAAAGGCAAATTTTTTTTTTTCCTGTAGAAAAAGGTTTTAAAACAAGACAAAGTTAATCTGTGAAACCTGCTGCATCATGAAAACCAACAAAACATAAGATTTTATCAGCACTGAAGAAAGAACTGAATATTTACATAGATAATAAGGACATCCATATGCTGATTTGATAGCCTACGTAAATTAAGAGGCACAGAAATCTTTATGGATTTATTACTAAATTTATTTTATTACCAGGTTCCCAAAAAGGCAGAAAGAACAGTAGTAGCCAATGCTTCTCCCTTCCACTGGGGCTGATATTGCCAGGGCTCCACACAATTAAGACATTCAGTAATCTGCAGTTTTAGGCACCAAGATATGTCTGGAGACTGCTGAATCCGCAGTTCACCAGACAGAAGATATTTCTGGTGCTCAGATTTAATTTCCCTTATCTAGATGTTTCTGAGGTACCACCCAAACAATGCTTTCCCACCGCACACTGTAGCCTGCAGATCTGCTTTACAGGATTATCTCAGGGAAGGTAGAGAAAGCAAGAGAGAGAAGATATGGTAAAATTAATTCAGGCAGGAGCAGCACATACTGCACGTTGTACAGCATGTTTATGCCTCATCAGAACCGCTCTGATACCATTGTGAAGGACAATGATATCCTGGCATAAGAAGCCAGGTCATACATGTTAGGATATGTAGACAGTGAGATGAGAACTGCCACTTAGATCAGTTCGGACAATCCCTTAATTCACAATGACTGAATTCTAAAGCTCTGTATCAACTACTGATATTAAAAAAAAAAACCACAACCCACCCTAAACCATTGTCCTTACCAGAAGCTCATGTTAAATCCATTTAACAAACAGGCTGTACCATTTTCAGTGCCCTGTGTTGCAACAGGAACTTGGCTGTAGCAGGAGCTGCCAAGAGAAATTTAGGCTGTAACAAAATGAAATTGATTCGTTTTCATGATATTTAAAGTGCTTAGAAAACCATCATAAATCCTGCTTTCTGTGTATATATATTGCCATACAGGGCACCAGCAGTACGTATTTTAAATAGCTCTGAAATTGGCCTATTTGTAATGTTTTTAAGTTATTGACTGTACTGCAGATTTATTTCAGTTTTGTTTGCAGGTGGGAAATAATGCTGCTTCATTCACAAGGAGCCTGAGACCATATATACTAAGAGGAATTGCATAGCAGAGTGAGCATATTTGAACAGTGGGAGTCCTTAAAGCTGTAGAGCCTGGTGCAGAGGTTTTATGTAAAACCAAGACTTGCTTTCCCACAGGGAAGCAAGTGTTTACTCAGGTGCTTTTTACCTCCAGTTCTTGTCTTCTTGCTCTGTCACTCAAGCAAATTAAAAGGGAATTAAAAATTGAGGTTTGAGAGGAAAATGGCTAAGAGAGGAGGAAAAGGTAGGAAAAAATTTGAACAAAATAAAAATGAACCTCCATGCTGGAAAATATTTTTCCCTATAAAACATAATTGCAGATTTGCCTGTTGCTCTAGTAAATTAAATTTAAATATTTAGCTAGAGTATTGGCATCACAATGCCTGCAGCATGTGCCATCCCCTGCCCAGGAGAGGCAGAGCAAATCTTGCAGAACTAAAGCAGCCCTGCTGTTCTCCGCTCCATGGGGCTGCTTAGCTCTGACATGTGCCCACCTCTTCCACTCATGGCAGCTCTATTAGCCCCAGGCAGCTGCAAATGGTGGCCCAAATGCCATACGCATGAGAGAGTTGGTACCAGGTGCTTCTGCTGGTGCACTTTACCTCAGATACATGCAAAAAGCAAGTGGGATGCCAACCCTTCAAAAAGAGTGCCATGGTCTACTGCAGCCAGGAAAAGTTATGAATCTGCTGCACGTTGCATGACTAACAAAATCCAACACATCTTTCATGGCCACAAAAATGGGAATGAAGTCAGTGATGATCAATAACCTATTATGTTGACACCTAATTTGACATCCAGAAGTCTTGCTAAAGCCAGTGTTAGAAATAGCCACATGATACTTTTAGAAAATCAGGCCATTAACCAGGTAACAGTCACAGTTCCCGAGGAGGCAGGACAGTTCCCTGAAGTATACTCAACAGCACTCTTGTCTGCTTTTACAAATGACCTATGTAACAGAGCCTCCATCACCCTGCTTGGTAATTATCCCATAACCTAGCAGCTGTCATTTCTTGCTGTTCTGCTAACGTGTTTCCCCTTAATGTATTTATCCTCATCCTACCCTCTTACACCCAGTTTGAAACCACTCCTTTGCGAGACTATGTGGGACTTCCAAATACTCCGAGACTGCTTTTCCTACACTTGTTTAAAGATTCCCTGCTTCCCTTTTGTAGTGACTGGTAAGAGAAGTAGCATTGTTCTTTCCTGTGTGCTTTTGCCATCCAAAAGGGATCGAGGCTATGCTATGCTTGCCTAAGGATATCTGCCATAAAAGACAGACAAGATGCTTTATGCTGCATATGTTATTGTGGACATTACAACTGAATCAGAACAGTGCCTGCTCCTGGCTTCTTCCAGGTAATAGGTGCTACTCTCCAATTCCCAACTAACATTAAAGTTTGGACTCTGTCCCCTTATTTATGGATAGTGGACTTACTGATGCATCCTAAAGGAAGCATAGATACATGCAAAAAAATGCAGCTATTTGTAGCTGGGAAAAGCTTCTGCCTGAGCAGACCTTAATCAAGGAGCACAAACTAGCACACTCTGGGATGAGTTAAATGCCAAAGGAAAAAGGATTTTTCTGAGGCCTGAGTGAAGTCTTCCTTTGAGAAAAAAAAATAAATCAGCTAACAGGGCAATACAGTTTGCCCCGATTCTGGCATTGTCTTGCATTGGAGCAGAAACCCAAACCCTCTGGTGTTTGGGACACAAAAAGCCACACAGAATATCGATTATGGTTCATTCTGGTATTAAAACTATGAGAAACTAAGGTCTTAGATTCCAACTCATCTGCAAATGAAAATCTCTAAACATTGACTTGTCATTTCACAAGGAGTTACAGGAAAAAAACCACCTTTTCCTTCCTAGTGGTAAAGGATATCAAGCAAAATTTGTCTCACTTCTGCTTCTAGTATTTTTGTCTTTTTGATGCAGAAAGTACCCTCTAAATCCGAAAGAACCACCCTTTTGCTTCTAGCCTTTCAAAATCAGGTGTTCATAGTCAAATGAAATCCCAGCTGGAACAGCTGACTTAGTTGTGGTCTCTATTACACTATGTGGCTCCCTACAAGCATCAACAGAATTTGCAAAGTGGTTTACATGAAGATGGTAATGTGATTTTAGATGTTGCCCTTGATGTCCTTGGACATATTTAATTCTTCCAGTGCTTGAGCTCTCCTAACCTGATCCCTGACTGCTCAAACAGTTTCTCTGTATTCCTCCCAGGCTACCTGCCCTTGCTTCTAACCTCTGCAGGCTTCTTTTTTGTCTTTGAGTTTGGTATCTGTGACTGGCACTGGCATCAGACCGGTAGAACTGAGATGGATCGATGTACCCCTCCCCTGGCAACTTTAGTTTAAAGCCTTCTTTACCAGTTTGGTGAGCCTATAGCCAAAGATGCTCTTCCTTTTCTTTGACAAATGAACCCCATCAGCCTACAGGCTGCTCAGGGAAGTGGTTGAATCACCATCCCTGCAGGCATTTAAAACATGTGTAGATGTGGTACTTAGGGAAGAAGTTTAGAGATGGACTTGATGTTCTTAAGGGTCTTTCCCAACATAAACAATTCCATGATTCTATGAAATAGAGTTTATTCAGTCTCTGCCTGTGACAAGTACAAGGACTCAACTTGCAAGTCTTTTTGTGCATTCATATGCAGGACTGAAGAACTCTTTAGGAAATAACATCTGTGCATTCCAAGCATCTTCTAAATTAGCTAATCACTCTCTGTCAAGTCCAATTTCAATATAACACTTCTCAAAGGGACAGTACATTCTGAGTCATGCTGAAAAAAATACAGTCTGCAGGTCACTAAGCTGCTTTCATCCCGCATGCTCAGAAAGGTCAGACTTTGAGAAGAACCCAGGTGGGTGGATGCATAATGTATAAACTCACAAGTGTAAGCCTGGTTACAGTGATTAAACAACAACATTGTGCCTGGCTGAGTTTTGTCTCCATGTTAGCTAATTCTGAGAACCACATATCTAGTATTTTATTTTAGGAGTTCCCTAGAAAAGTGAGGTCTTAGAAGCCCCTGAAGCTGCAGCCTAGAGCAAATGCATTCTAATATCAAAATAAACAAGACATTAGAGGCAGTGCCTTAAAGCTTGGCACAGGTAAGTCTTTTTTTTTTTTTTCAATAGAAGACAAATCTGCTTCCTATAATATAATGATTGCTTATTTAGAAATAAGGAACAACTGTTCAGTTCAGAGCAGTTTTAGCTGTTTTATCAGAAGAGTTTTCTTATGTAGTGGAGATCCCCCAAGCTGTTTCACAAACCTTTTTAGAGAACCCAGAGAATAAAAATGAGGTGACCTTTTGCAGGTTTTGCAGGTGTGCTAATGTAGCTGGGCCATTTAGTTCTCAAAGCAAAAAAGTATGAATCTTTGCTATTTTTCTACCTCTAGTACTAATGTACTGGATATCTTTGAGCAGCAGAATTGATCATTCCAAGCCCTGCTTTTCTGAAAACAGGCTTCCCAATATTTTTTTACTAAATGAAAACTGCTGAAATTCTTAGGTAGAAGCACCTTTATTATGAAATATTAATTCCCCTTCATTAAACAGAGTGATAATAAAAAATCCAAAGGAAGTATAGGAAGCTCTGTCAGCTTACACTAGTTCAGACAGAACTATCTAACCTAAGATGAAGGTACATATAGGATATTTATCTACAATCTTTAAATGTCTTGAGAAATGCTGATGTTTGATCCATACCTCACTAAAACCTACCCCAAGGTGACCATCAAAGATGAATTAATGCTTAAAAAGAGCAGATATACAACTTGGTTATGCCTCAGCTGCCAGACAATCATGCTACATGGTAGCTACTGATCATGTGGGTCTGTCAGTTTGGCAAAGCAGGTCCTGCTCCTTCAGAAACAGCTCCTTCACAATCAGTGGTGGTGTGCTGAAGGGCTTGGCCATCCCAGAGCAAGGCTCACTCATGCTTAAGTGGAAGGGTACTCTTGCTGTAGTCAGCAATGGCTTCCCTGCAAGGAATTAAAGGTTAACAAGTACATAAGAGCTTTTCTGTGCTTGGGTAAACGTGCCCCATGCCTTGAAGTGTGATCCAGCACAAGTCTAGTACTGAAGGAGTCATATTCTGCTCTCAGGCGACGCTGATATAAAGTAGAATAGCTCCACTGAGATTAGTGGCATTGATTCAGTTTATGCCACTGTGCAATAATACCAGAACTTGACTGCATTAACCGTCTCTTATTGTGCTCTGTACCTCTGAGGATACCTTTGCCAGAGATGCTAAATTTCTGTGGAACTGTCTATTATTTGGGGTAATTGAGAGATTTCCATCTCTATAATATTAATTTCTTCACTTCTATCAGCATGGCCCTGAGGAACCATCTGTCAAACCTCTTTCAACAGAGATATTGATAAATTCCCTAATATGTATACTGCTTCTTTTCTGCGCCTGAACCAAATACATTTATAAAGCAGATATTACTTTAATCTTAAAAATATTTCCCGCCAGCGAACATGCTGTTGTTCTCACGCCTTAGCTGGGATGCCGTTCCTTCTCCCTAGTAACAGTTTTGGTCGTTCAAAGAAATGTTGAACCAAAGAGATCTCGGGGCATCTAGTGGTTCGCAAGGAAAACTGCAGCCTCAGGTCAGCGGTTTGGGGATGAACTGACGGCATTAACAAGTGAGGACACGACAAGGAGTGCTAGGGCAGAAGAGTGTCCAAACCCCTTCCAACCCCGGTCAAGCAGCAAGCCTTTGGCTTCAGTCGCAAAAGTTCAGTCTCTTAAAAACTGTATGTGGCACTTCCCAACATTCATCATCACCATCAAATGACAGGGACAGGTACCAGGCAGGTTGGAGGACCACAGGAATGTCATCATTTGCCCTGTGCATCCATTCACAGACTGTGATAGCACAGACCCATCCTAACAGGGTGGTAAAAATGGAGGACTAGCCTTGTGATTAATGGCATACAAAGCCGAGCATGGATTTCTCCTGCAGTTTTCCTTGCATGATTAATAGCACATACTAAAAATTGAGAGTTTACAATGTGGAAATGCTCTTTACTCCCACAAGAACTGTCTTTCTGAGTACAGAAGCATAGGAGTTACAGTGTAGCTGCCATAGTCTCATACACTTAATTCAAATTCTTGTTCTTGTCCATGTAAGTGCAAATAGCTTGGCTAACAGTGATAATTTTGCAGACTATTAAACATTTTTCTAAGGGAATTGTTTGTATGACCTAAAGCGAGACTACAAGGGGATTCTTTCTGAACTCCATCTTGCAGGCAACAGTAAAATACAAGTTTCCAGCAGGCTCAGATGAGATCAGAGCTTCGCTGTTCCAGGCATTGAACATATATGTATGAGAGTCCCAGGTCCAAATTAAATTTCTGAAAGAAACAAAGGTGAAAGGAAAGGTAATTCATGTGTAGAAACAGCCATTTTTGTACAGGGAACTAACAGGACAGAGATGAGCAAAGAGGACAAACAAATAAATGAAAATGAGTAGTCACTTCTGTGTCCATCACCTTCCTTAAAGGCCTCTCCAGGATTCCCCATAGTTAAACTGCTGCCCTGTATCTTTTGTAGTACAAGATAAAGAACGGGTTCTCTGATTTAAATGCTATAGCTAGGAGAGCAATAAGTATACTTCTCTCTCGATTGTAAATTAGATCTACACACTATAAGAAGTGAAAAGCATTTTATTAAGGTTGCAACTTTGCAACGGAAAGTTAGAAAGTGGCAGAATGATGGCAGTACACAGAATTTCGTCTCATTCCTCTCGTGTTTCTATTATGGCACACTTCAGTTCCTTGATTGCATGCTATTTTTCTCAGCAGCCCCCTGACATATATTGCAGACCTGGGCTGAACTGATCATCAAAATTATGCATGGCAAATAGCAGGGAAGCTGTCAGCTACTGGAGAGATGTACAATGAATTCAGTAATACCAGCACAGATGAGATGCCTGTAGCTTCCTTGACCAAGGCTAGTTACAATCCACGCATATGCGCAATTTTCCAAATTGCATTTGCGTGTCAGAAGTCTAACAGGGAAGTCCTATGTCTCAACGTGCTTATCAGACAGTGGACAGTCTAATGTGTGAACATGTTTGGAGCCCCTTAGCAGATGCACCATGCAGTGACAGATCATAGGCTTCTCTGTAAAGCATCTCATGGTTAGTGTACATCGGACTGGATCCACCGGATGAGGTGATGCTGGTCATTGTTCACACAGGAACATATAAATGCTGCGCTGCTTGATGTTTGCCCTTACTGAAGTGAAAATATCTAAATGGTGCTTCTGGTCCTAATACAAATCTTTGGCAAGGAAGATCAAAGAAGCATAGGCTGAAAAATTTAGCAGACTAAAACTGAGTAGTGATGGTTAATTCTGCCAGAGCTGCATTAATACCAGTAACTACTACAACTATTCTGTAAAGTTGCTTGTTCTTGGAGCAGGTAAGTAAAAAATGTGTTTCTTCTCTGACATAATAACATCAACAAGGCATCTCTGAATTCCCAAGTGAACACAGATTCACATTTCCAGCAAGTAATTTTAACAAATATTACTCCATTTAAATGTCACTATCAGCAGGTTGCTCTTCACCATCTTAAAAAGCAGCATGAGATGTGAGAGATGAAACATATGTATCTTATTCAGACTACAGAGTCAAGGTTGATGGTAAATGATGATACTCTTGATGGCAAATACCTCAGAGAGACAGTAGTGCTGTGCAAACCAAAATGCTTGACTTAATTTCAAAGTGAAAGTATTCCGGGTAGTAGGAATGTTTAAAAGAACTGAGAAAGACTCATCATGACATAAATCTAAAAGAAAAAAATTACTGTAGCTGTGAAGTGTTTAGTGATTCAGTCATGGGAAAGCTGCTTGAGGAAGATTAAGAGATTTGAGATATTAGATATAATAAAGGACAAGATTATTCGGAATTATTACAAAGAATGACAACATTATTAAGAGATGTGTTTTAATGCCAAATGGCTCTGCTAGGATGACAAGTGAGAAGAGGGTTTGTATCCCTGCTTGAGGATACTTGGGAGGTAGGGGGAGGAGGGGGACCAACAGGAAAGAAAAAAAAAACAAAACCCAAGCAAACAAAACGGACCCTGGCATGATCACGGACAGGAATACTCAGAAGGGTAGGAGTACTCCCATACACCCCACCCATAATTACCTGTACCTATTCAGGGGTTATCTGTGGAAGACTTGTGCATATTATTATTGATGATACATTGCCCTTTCCTACAACTACAACTTGAGTACTCTGCTAATCAGTTTCCAATAATTTAAAAAAATGAAGCAGTGTGTTTTTATCCATCACACAGAACTGGGTGAGGAGTTCGGAAGGGGAAAAAAGGTGTCTATAAATGTTCAAACAGGTGCCCTGTAGGCCATTTTCTTACTCCCTGGGGGAGGACAGAAGGTTCTTTGTATACATGTGAGCACTTACTCTTCCATAAGATCATGAAAATAAATGTCAGAGGAACCCTATAACACCACTATTAGAAGAAGATAGCCAAGACCTATTTCTTCATCCAAACTGTTTTGTCTTCTTTTTTGTAAGAGCATAAACATCATTATGTGTTGCCTTTTGATGCTCTTGGCTTCCTCTGGAATATATGAAACTACTGATAGTAGCATGTAAAGATTAAGATCATAATGTTGTCCTACAACTGCATCAGAAAAGATTACTTAAGAAGGTCCCCACCACAGGACTTAAAGGGATTCCAGGGTTTCTTAATAGCAGGTTTAATGTCAGGGAATGGACTGGTTCCAAATATATGTGCTACTTGCTTCAGGTGAAGAAAGGGGGCTTATTCCTACATTGTTATGCTTTAGCGAAATCAGGTAGACACTGCTTTTTTTAATTTTTACTTTAAAAAATAATTTCCTCCTTTTTTTTTCTACAGGCTTCATGACAATCAGGTCAGCTGTCTGATGATCTATGGGGCAAAAATTCTGTCTGGTTCTTCTATGGTGTAACCTCATGACAAAAAATAATCAGTTCATCCCCTTACTAAAACTTTCCTTCTTGCCTTCTTCTTTATTAAAACAGCAAAAAAAAAAAATATTGGAAGTGCTTTGTGAGAGATGTCAAAACTCTTTGGTTCTCTGATTGTGCTTTGATTTGCTGTGTTACCTTACACATAAGGTGTTAGATTTCCATTGCCTTGCTTCAGCTCAGTAAAATGGAGGGATAATTCCCACACGTGCTTTGTGGAAATGCCTTAATCTGATACTTCATAGATTAACATTTGTAAAACTCTTTGAAAGCCTTACATGTGCATCTCTATAGAAATTCAAAAGCATTGTTAACTTGAAAACATGCATATGAAATATGATAAAGTGTGGGATTTCATGATAAAATGTGGGGATAGATACATCAGTGTAATTCAGATAAAACAAAGCCTCATGGCTTACTCAAGTTTCTGATAATATCATCCAGTCATCAACAACTTCTGCTTGTATCTTAGCCTGAGAACAAAGTTTCATTGTATGTAGGGGTGGTAACTTAAGACCTCATGAAAAAATGAATGTTTTTTTAAAATTTTATTATTGGTGAAAGGCATATTCTGGTCCAATTCTAACCATCTAATCCAACCACTAAACTGTGTCCCAAAGCACCACTTCTACACGTGTTTTAAATGCCTCCAGTGGTGGTGACTCTACCACTTCCCTGGGCAGCTTGTTCCAGTGCTTGACAACCCTTTCAGTGGAGAAAGTTTTCCTAATATCCAATCTAAACATCCCCTAGTGCAACTTGAGGACATTATTTCTTTTGCCATTACTTGTTACTTGGAAGAAGAGACCAACACCTGATTACAACCTCCTTTCAGGTAGTTGCAGAGAGTGATAAAGTCTCCTCTGACCCTTCTTTTCTCTTGTCTAAACAACCCCAGTTCCCCTCAGCTGCTCTACAACCTTCACTAGCTTTGTTGACCTTCAGTCTGTACCTCATCCCTGTCTTTCAGCTCAGGGGGGCTGCATACCGGGAGAACAACTATTCTTACTATTAGAGACTGAGGCAAAGAAGGCATTAAGCACCTCAGCCTTTTCCTCATCCTGTGTCTCCCAATAAGGGATGGATATTTCTTCAGCCCTCCTTTTGTTGCTAATGCATTTATAGGAACATTTTTATTGCCTTTTATGGCAGCAATTAAAAGAAGTTCTAATTAGGCTTTGGCTCCTCTAATTTTCTTACTGCATAACCTCATGACACCTTCATAGCTTGCCTCAGTTGCCTGCCCCTTCTTCCAAAGTTCATAAAACTTTCCTTTTATTCCTGAGTCCCAGCCAAAGCTTTTTTTCAGCCAGACCAGTCTTCTTGCCTGTTAGCTCATCTCTCAGGACACTGGGACAGCCTGCTCCTGCAACTTTATGACTTATTCTTGAAGAATGTCCAGCCTTCCTGGACTCCTTTGCCCTTCAGGACTGCCTCCCAAGGAATGCTCCCAACCAGTCTGAAGCCCAAGAAAGCAGTTCTCCTGATCCTCCTGCTCAGCTCAAATGTTACAAGCAACCACAAAACCACAGGTAAAAAAGTAAATACATATCGAGGGCAAAATAGATCTGATCAACAAATACTTAATCAACTCGTCTATATGTTTAAGTATTATTTCAAGCCCACAGGCTTCATTGAGGCAACTTAAATCCTTAACATTCATTAAATGTCTTCCTGAATAAGTGCTTATAACAGGAAGTCTAGGGAATGTTTTCTTTCCTTTTTGGAAAAGGGGTTCTGTGGATTCTCCTGATTCAAGTGTATGTTCCAATGAAGCCTTTGTAAACTGTCTTTTGAACTTTGCACAGCAATCTCTACCTCAGTTTTGGAAATGGCTGTGTATTAGTAAGTGAACATTCCTACTACTACAATTAGTGTTAAATCCTACTGACATCACTGGACTTACCCTGAAGAGGAATCTGGATTGAGGTCAACAAATAGCAGTGCACTGTACTCTGGGACTTAGATCTGTTGAGGAAATAATCATTGTTAGTACTCTGAGGTCATGTTCTTGGTTGCATGCTGGTTTTGCACAGGAGTAATTCAATCACCTTCATTGAATTTGCACTAGAATCAAACTCATTCCCTCTCTTATTATATATTTGGATAGATTAGTGAGTGTTTATTTTAGGGGAAGAACATTGTTGAATTTCAGTCACTTCTGAACTGTGGGATTCAATGACTAACACAAGCTAGATCCTGGTCACACAGAGCATTAAGCAGCACGAGTTTAACAGCAGAGTGTTAAAAATGAGTCATTTAATTAACAAAGGCAGGGAGTGATTATTATAGAACAGAATAAATGGTACCCAGCTAAAAATATTTTCTCTATTTCATACTGACTAGTTACTTTTTACTTTAAATTACATGGATTAGGGACACCAGGCTGATATATTTCATCATACAGTCCCAGTCTTAATACTGTGGTGACAGATAGCAGTGTAAGTTAAAAATGCAACAAGTGAATCTACAAATACTTATTTAGAATTGTGTTAGGTGAGAGTGTACTTTGGCAGGGGAATTTTAAGTCAGCTTGTGGTAGCTCCTAGAATACTCAAAAGTGAAATACATTCTCTGCTGTGTGTCTTTAAAAGTGTCAGCCATTTAGCCAGAGACAAACAACATGGAAAACATCAGGCCTATTAACATAGAAATAACTAAATATTCCAAATTTATAAATTTGTGTAAGAAGCTATCCTATATTCCATATCTGACTATAGAAGCTGAGTATTTTCTGTTACTTATGGTTATTAACTTATAGATTGGCTTTATATGCTCTAACTATTGTAATCTTCTTTTCAGTCTAAATCTGAAATGGATTACAAGTTTTCTTGTGCCATTCTTCTGTTAACCAAAAAGCTCAGCTACTAACAGGCTTTCCCATTCCCTTATTTGTATTTTTTGTTTCTGTGTCTCTTTTTGCAGATCATCTCATTACTGTCAGCAGCTCACTGAAAACATTTTCTTTTAAATATCAGCAATTTCTGCGTACTGTCTTCTTGACAGCCCATGTTTCTGTTATGAAGAAAACAGGAGCGTGATCAAGGCATTTGGTCACTTGAGTCTTCTTCTCCCCCTTCCCCGAGTATATAGGGACATTCCTTTGCTCTCCTCTCTGCCTTGGTTCTCCGCCTCTAAAATAGAAATAATTGTGATCTGCAGGAGGGCAGGGCTAAAACAGCTTACAGATTGTTTCAGTTAGATGACAAGTGTTATAAAAGTGCTACATATGAAACAGAAAAAGAAAAATCACAACTGAGGTATGGAAGAAAATAATGACATGATTCCTGGGCTCGAATAATAAAGTTCTGCAAGACAAAGATGGAAGATGCAGTGTAGGGAAACTTGCAAACTTTCCCATGCTGTACAAAGCTGAAGCCATACTGAGCAGTACTCTTGCAAAAAAAGTAAAATGCCACCAGTAGATGAATGATAATAGGAACACAAACAACTGCTTCTGATAAGTTTATTATGGACCTCTATGTACCCACAGGAGAATTACAGCAAAAGAAAATGTGATTTGAGGCAGCTGCCAAAATTGGAGGTTAGATGGAAACGAAACTTCAGACTTACATAGGAAATGAGGTGAAATGAAATGAAATGAACTAGCCCAGCTGAGATAATATAATGGTATACGCATTTGCCATGCTTATAAATAAAACATTAACTTCTTGCAATTACAGATCCCAGGGAATTTAACATAACATGATGCACATGTGGGGGCTGAAGGGAAGGTCATATACAAGAATGTGATGCTGGAAATGGCTTTCATGTACACTGTAGAGGGGGGAGGAAAAAAAAAAAAAAACAACAAAAAACCCCCACAAACCCAAGTAGCATTCAAAACCTGACTATTGTTTTTCTCTTAAAAAGAAAATTCTAATCCGGACTTGGGTGCAGAAAATATGTTAGACTACTAGAAGAGTTATTCAAATGCTAGGAGATAAAAGTGTCACTTCATTTATTACTTCCTACGAAAGGTTTTCAAATATCTTTCAATTCTTGTCACCATCTCAATCCATTGGAACTTGATTTTTTTTCATTTCCAGTTGATGCAAACCTTCCTGATAAACAGGACAAACCATCCAAATAATGTAAAGTGTCTTGTTGAAAACACACAAACATGTGGGCTTTAAAAAGCAGGTTCTCTTTCTTTAACTGCAGGTGTTTTGAAAGGAAGGAGAAACTCAATAGTGTATGTTCCAGATGGTGTGGGCGAGTATTTGATGAATGAGCAGAACACGAACACAATACAGCGATATCCTGTGGAGTGTCTTTGATGTAAATGTGATCTCAAAGTTCTTTATGAATTTAAATTGGACAGAAGGATGGAGAAATGAAAAGCCAGGCAAGCAAGGAAATTAAGAAAAATTTTTTTTTAACTGATGAAATAGAAAGATCCAGACAAGTTTTCATCTCTCACATGATGGTGGAGAAAGCTCTTTCACTGAGGTAGTAGAAAGATGTAATTAATAAAATATATATGAAGGGGACTTCTGAATGCGTTTACAAAACGTGTGTATAAAATTCCCTGAGGGGTTCGCACAGTTCATTGGAAACCCAGTGTTCTAGTAGGAGGGAAAATACAAAAGATTTATTTAAAAGAAATAACTTCATAGCCTCTCACAAGGTGTGCCAGAAAGGCAGAAAAAAACACATTTGCTGCTGCTCCAGAAAGATTTTAGAGGAGGCAGGAAAAACTGTCCGTCCATACAAATTAAGCAATTATAATTTTTATTAATCCTACCATCAAGCGACTTTTAGTTTTTACCTATATCTGTTTCTTTGGGGCAATTTTTTTGTTTGGTTTTGTGTATTTGCACATCCTTCTTCAAACAAAAACTGCATTTTGCACTTTGGTTGTCTTTTGGAGGACTATTGACACATGGTTGATTCAGCTTAGTCTATCTGCTTAGCAGTCATTCTCTGAAGCCTTTTGATGGCTCCATTATTGCTGACTCCAAATATCTGTCTTTGTACGCAAAGGAGGACACCACAAGTATGACATCATGTGCTATACCTGGATTACACCTATTCTTACTGTATTCCTGCAGCCTAGAAATAACAGCCGGTGGGGTTTTGTCTTCAGCTAGTTTACCTTTTTGTAACAGTTCCTTAATCATCTTGACAGCTGCCTCTCTGTTGTGGCAGACAAGGTGCAATACACAGAAACTCTGCAGTCTGAATTCTGCAAATGCTGTGCTCCCGTGCGCAGGATTGAGCAAGGCGAGTTGCTCCTCTCACGCCTTGGAACACTTAGGCTGGGGAAAACAAGCCTCAGCCTTCCAGGTGTATGAGCCATGCTTGTTTTAAAGGGATTTAGTTTTCAATTAGTCTTTGCATTGCCTATAGCAACAGTGTATTCCATGTTGGGCATCCACATGTTAGCCCTGGAGGCTTCCTGGTAACAGATACCCCAACAAGTCACATTGCAGCAGGGAGGTGGGTGTTGCCTGCTCTGATGATGAAATGGCTCAGTGCATTTGGCCAGTTCTACTAGGGAGTTAAATTTAATCTATTATTATCTAAGAGCAACAAGGAAGGTCATTAACAGGTCACGTTTCCACCAGACTTCACTGTTTTGTTTTGGGGTTTTTTTTATTAATAAAGAACTTAATAGCTATCATAGTCTGTTTGCTCTTGACCACATTGAATTTAGTCTGTATGGACAGTTGTACATGTACAATTAACTCCTCCAAACCAGCTGGCAAATGCCTGTGCAAATCACCACATTATGAGGACCAGGCATAACCAATGACTCGGCCATCTGACCAACACCTGGCTGCATAGCAATAGCAGAAAACCAGTTTTGCTCAAAACCAGAGAGTACCATCCCCTGATGAAAACCTGACTACACAGATACCACATCGACACAGAGGAACCGAGAAGGGCTTGATACCTGCTCTGTCTGACACTTTATCAGCTGACCACCTCAGAGAAGCCTGCTTGCAAAGTGGGCCCAGCAGGATGCAGGCATGCCTCTGAAGAGCCTGCTCTGGCTGTGCCTGAGGCTGTCTTTGCACAGCTACTGCAGAACAGAGGCAGTGCAGCCTATCAGCCCACAGACGCATACCCCATACTGCTGCAGGGTGCATGAAGGGCTTCATTACATGCACAGTGTCCACAGAGGCTGAGTAAACACCACTGGATCTGGCATTCACTGCACGAGGCATCAAGGTTTGTCACACATTAGCTTGCAAATGTGATTAGAAGCACTAATGGAAACCTTGCTCGTTCCTATTGCTAGCCTGTCTGCCTCAGGTTCCCTGTGATAATAATAACGGAGTTTCTAATAGCATTAGTCATTCCTTTACATTCAGGGAGTTTTGACTGGTAAAGGCATAAAAATAAACAAGACATAGTACAGATAAGCAGTAGGTAACAATTTTCCATACAGTTCCTCTGTACATATTTTCACTGCAAATGTCACTATAAGAAAGAACTATATAATCAAGGCACAAATAAGTAAAGAGCACAGAATAAACACAACAGCCCTCTTACTGCAAGATATACAGCTTGTACTTAATGAAGTGTAAAGAGTGTACTAAACACTAAGAAACAGATCACCTGCAGTAAGATAAATTGCTTTTCTTCTGATGATATGGTTCCATGTGGTGCCATGACTCAGGGGGGGGAGGGCTGAAGGTAGAAGTGGAAAGAGGAGGAAGGAACACAGTTGTCTATCACAAGAGGAGAATGAAATACATGAACTGGTACAAAGGTACTCTAGCTTTGAAGAAATTCAGTTGTGAGACTTCTAGTGCAGGTGGAAGCCCTAGATTTTAATACATTCAGTGATTTCAAGGTAGACAACAAGGCTCTTTCTTGTGGCCCAAAACAGGGGCACTTTTAGGTAGTACTTGAAGACAGATGATGTCGATAGCTCACTGAACCTTTTGGCACCTAAATTTCAGACAGGTTTCGACTCAAATGGAGTCCCAGTCCTAGTCTGTTCATACACAACTTCCAAAGGGACTTTGACCACAAAAAAACCCCAGATGCTGAGCTCTACAGCGATGAAGAAAATTAACCTAACTTCTAGTGAAATGCTTGTGCTATATGGAAAGAGATTCAAGAAAACCACACCACCTGGTTCAGCTGAACTCTGCCATCTAGTAACTTTGTGGCCTCCCAACAAAATAATAGATTTTGCTATTGGGTTGAAGCTGGTGAGACACACAGTTTGAATGCTCGCTCAAATCCGTTCATCTAGAGATGATGCATTTGTACTCCATGTAACTTATACTGTGCCACATAATAATGTAAAAATTAGAAGTTGACCTCAAAATCTAAATTTTTAGGAAGCACGAATAAGATTTGACTAAAATAGTTCTGTGAATCTCAGGAGTGGTATGAAAGTACACCATCTGGAAAACAAACCTTTAAATGTACTTAGCTTGCTGTTTCTCCCAGCTATGCAAGATTTCTGTGGGAGTTCCTTAACAAAATACTTGCTATTTTTGAGGAGTTTAGGGGAGTCAAGGAAAAGTAACTGAAAGAACTGCATAACTATCATGGGTAAAGAATAAAATTTGAACATTGTATTCAGGAGGAGATCACTAGAGCATGTATTTCCATGTGCATAACTAGCTAAAGACCCTAAGTGTTCAAGCAAATCGTGTCTGCAAGCTCTCCTAGGATTTCATATTGTCCAACTCCAGTTTGAGCAAGACAATCCACCATGTGTTTTTGACAGATCTTATTCTATGTCTAGCACTTGTGTGCATGAATTTGATGAAGAGCTCATACAATTTCAGCATCTGTCAGGAAACACATCTCTTCCTCTGTCACTGAAGTTCCCCATTATTACCTCAATTCCGCTGCTCCACGGAAGGGTCATCTTGTAATTTCTATTTGATTTGGTGGGTGTCATGGGAAAGGAAATAATTCTGAAGTGACTACTGTTCCTGCAGTACTAGAGACAGTAAAACAGCCTCTCTCAGTTTCTGACTCCTAGATCACAGCCTGCTTTTGTACAATATTGTGTCAAATTAAGTCCTCTTAAGAACTATCACTAATTTGGTTGGAATTGCATAAGCCTATGGCACCACCTATCTGCAAACATGTTTTATTATTTTCACTTAAGACCCTCACCCTTTTAATTCAGCACTCAGCTTTAATTCAGCTACCACTGAATACGTATTTACTACAAATACACTTATCATTTGATATACAGCTCCCCAGACCTGGTCCGAGTTTTCCACATGTGCTGGCTTATCTAATTGATCTCTTATAGGATGGTGCATCAGTGCTTAGTTATCTGCACTGACTTGGTGGAAAGAGCTCAGCTGCCCAGGGCTGACTTGTAAGTACAAGACTGCTCCTCTGCGACAAGCTTCTAGCTGATATTTTTTCCGTCTGAACCAGAATGTGTGCTGCAGTTATTTTTCTGTTGAATCACAAATTTCTGTTATCACCTCAAACAGAGCAAAGAATTAGGAATCTAAAAACAAGCACACACACAAAAAAAAAAGATAGAAACTTACTTACAGCAGAAATTCATTGTATTTTAACCCAGCAGGTAGCTAAAACAACTACACAACATTCACTTGCTCCCCACTCCCACTCCAGTGGGATGGGGCAAAGAATCAGAATGAAGGTAAAACTCATGGATTGAGATAAAGACATTTTAATTGGGCAGAAAAGGAAGATGGTAATAATACTGATACAAAAGCTGTGCTATCTCCTGACCAACTCTCCCAGTCATACACCAAGCATGGTGCATATGGTATGGAATATCCTGGTGGAGAGTTTTGATCAGCTGTCCTGGCTGTGTGCCCTTCCTCCTTCTGTATTGCCCGCTGCCTTCTCATCGGCAGGTAAGTAGGAGAAGCAGAAAAGTTCTTGACTGCTTGGCAACAACTAAAACATCAGTATATTATCAACATTATTCTCATAGCAACACACCAGCTGCTAATGAGAAAAGTAACACTGTCCCAGCTGAAATGAGGACAGAATTACAGCTGTACTATACAAAAATTAAAAAAAAAAAAAAGTTGACAAGTAAGTGTACCAAAGTGTGCTGTTTTGTGGCAACTAGAAGTGTCTGTTCCTTTGGATCAAATTTCCAAGTTTGAACTTCCCAGAAAGGAGTAAGAAATATCAAGCTTCCCAAATGGTTTCTTTTTTTCTGCAACTTTTCAAAAACATGACAAATGTATTTTCGCTTAGAAACAAAAAACACTGATATTTTTCAAGTTTAAACAAAAAAAAAAAAAAGGTTTTAAACCCAGAAATGAAACAGTTCCCTTAACAGAGGGTCAAAAGATACATTCTTACTCTATACAAAATGGTACTTTACATATTTTCTTTAAATAGATATTAATTTATATGTTAACCTAAGCCAATGTGCTTTCCTTTTCCTTTCTGGGATATTTCTTACCACTGATAAACAAAATCCAGTGCCCTGTTATTTTGCCAAATACACAGAGCAGGCTGGAGACACATCAAAACGTATTAATATCTTCAGTGCTCTTGATATGTTTCCCAGAAACCTTGGCACAAAAGAAGTAGAATTTGACATTTACAAAATGTGTCCTTTATGAACTTGGTGGCCTTGGATACACATACAGTCAGAAAAGATGCTTCAGTTTTAATGGAAAGGTCTTCATAAGTGAGGGATCATTATACCATTAATAGTTACTGTATTTGGTGAAACAGAAAGCTAAAGTTTTTCTTTGTTAATGTTCATCTCAGGCAGAGTTCAGAAAAATGTCTTTGAGGAAGATGCAGTACATGCTTTGGAGAACAGATAATAGTTCAGGGAGTTTCTTTTTCTCAGAGATGGCATTTTAGACATGTCAGCTTCATTGTCTCTTTGCAATATGGACGCAAGAGTCACTTATGCCACAGTGCAAAATTAATTGGAGAGACTTTTAAACTGTACAGACTTTTCTTTCTTTATCACTGTCAAAGGTCCTGCAGAAAAGTCAAAATGACAGCTCTGCACAGTGTGACCGGTGCTTTCTCAGCACACAGGCAGCTTCTCCAGATATTTTCTCTGGTTGGTGCTTCAGAAGATTTATTTTGGAATCTGAAAGGAGAAACAGGTGAAAAGAGATCGTAGTACCACCATTTAAAATCTTGTGCTCTAGGCCTCAAAGAATTGAGGAAATTCAGCAGACATGAGGAAAGTTGTCTGTAGACTGTCTCCTCAAGCATGTTTCCATTAGTAATTAACCAGAAAGTGATAAGATTTTTCTTAAGAACACTGGAAGGCTGGTTTTGGAGTGTGGCAAGGTGAGCTGTTTGAACCAGAGAAGTAATGCTGCTCCACATTTCATCATTTCCACTGACTTGGGAACTTAGATGCTGACACAAGGGCTTTTCCAAAGCTTAGTGAAGTTATTACATCCCTCTCACTGCCAGATTGCATCCTGACAGCTCTGGCTCCCCAAGACCTGTTGTTGAAGTTTCCCAGTACTGAAGAGAAAACATTCAAATAATTCATGGATTCCTCCTGATCTTCAGGAAGGTTTTGGATAAATTTCAGGCCAAAGGCTTGAGACTAAAATCACTGCTCTCAAAGTCTCACACTTTGAAAATAAACAATTGAGGGTAACTGCTGATAAGCAAACCAGCTATATCAAAACCTTCACAATTATAGAGAAATATGAAATTATTCCCTGGGTTGATGAAATATGTTATTCATTATTCTTAACTTTTCTGCCCTAGTCTCTTCTCTGTTGCACATCAAAGAATTTGCATAGAGTGGTTTTTGTGCCCTTCACTACCCATTTCTTGCTACGATTGAGCGGGGCACAGGGCACAGACAGTTAGAAAGCACAAGGAAATTCTCTTATAAGTGCTGTATTCATTCATTCTGAAATGAGTCTCCTGGTTATCTCAGCAGGGTTGTTTGTGGACCTGAGGAGATGGAGAACAGTTCTATGTTAAAAACAACCTTGCACAAAAGTAAGAAAAGTCCTTGGAACCCTGAGTTTAATGAACCTTAGGGATATTTCTCACATAAGTCTGAGTAAAATTTTGGATGAATGAACAAAGAACAACAGCCAAGCAAAATTGAAAGGGTAAAGCTTCTCAAGGGGAATTTAAACCCTGAAACATTTAGCAAAGGTGTCTGTGAGACATTTAGATGTTTCTGGCATTCAGACCTCCGTTTCCATACACATTCCTCCCACGATCCAGAGTATATGTAGCTACTTCTGCTGTATGGCTTTGCTGGAAGCTGCTATATGGTTCTGATATGTTTTGCCATCTCACATAAGAGATATGGAATTCATGAGATGATAGTAATATTATTTGCAGGGTCTGATTCAATAAGCCTAATACTATGATGCCTATCTTTCCCCAGATGAAATCTGAGGAACAGGGAAAATCTGATAGATAAATTTTACACAATTTATATACTACTCCATCCAGTGGACAGGTCTTGATATAATTCTATCTGCTCAGCACTCAGGTGTCATTGCCTGCTGAACATAATAATTGTGTTAATTGGAGTGGCAAGTGGCAGTCATGCTCCTCATGACACCGAAAAGAATAACTTAACTGTAAGACTGAAGACCCTTTTTTTTCTTCCTCTGGCTTGAAAGCTAATTCTTCTTTGGAAAGTACAGTATCTTCAACAGAAATGGACTGATGATGCTCCACCTAGGAGTATCCTGACTAGAGCACAGCCACAGAGGTGGAAGAGGTGGACTCCTGCCTCCTAATCTAATCCAGGAGAAGCAATGTGCCAGAGCAACCTAAAAGACAGTACACTGTTGAAGAAAAGGGTATGAGAAAATATGTCATGCCCCTCCTCCCTTTTCCTTGCAATCTATGTTAGACTTGCATTTAATCCCTTAAACAAACAAAGAAACAAACATATAACTATATATAGCTAAATAAATAGTTTACATGATGATGACAATGATGATAATACCACAAAAGAAACATTTTGCCACAAGAGTCCAGCACAGGTTTGGGAAGTTTGAAACCTGGATGGGAGCAGATGCTGCCCATAAAGTCAAAGCAAACTACCTATCTACAGGAAAGACTAACAAGACCTAAGTATTACTTTGTTCTAGATATTTCTTGATCAAAGGAACAAGAGATTTTTTTTTTCCAAAAATTCCTAGACAAGTAATGACTGCTGTTGTTTAGACTTTATTTTGACATGAAGTTATTACAAAAGGTAATGAGGTATGACAAAGGTTATTACAAAAGAATCCAATAACTTCATATACTGATCATTAGTGAATAAATTAAAATCAAAGTCCTTAGTTTTTTATTTTTGTATGGAAAACTTTGAGAGCTGAATGAAATTTGCTGTGGCACGGGCAATATAAGATACTTGAAAGGAGCAGAATTTATTCTTATTCTAAAGAAGGAAGAAGGGATTTATTAATGAAATTAGCATAACTATTATCTCCCTTTTGTATCTGCTTCTGTAGTTCCTCACATGACACAATCACTTCACATGAGCTTGTATGTCCCTTATCTAGATGACAGTTGCATCTTGGCTGATAAATCCTATCTGTTATTTACCTGCCAGTCAAAGGGAGAAAACTGTAAGTATGAGTTTCAAAGATAATAATCACTTCCACAAGAACATTGGGAATAGAACAGGGTGAGAAGGAAAGCTTTGACCATAAAACAAACAAAAAAAAAATACACTTTGTGGATCCAAAAGTGTAAGTACAAAGCTAGTTAGAAAACATCAAAGTGTGTCAGAGCTTGCAGTGTTTACAAAACTAAATGTCAAAATGTTACTTAGTTGCAGAAACAAAAGCTACTAAATTAAAGAAATAGTGTTGCTATGTATTGAGATGCTATGGAGCAGAGATAACTGATGAATGAGCAAACAGCAAGCAATACCTCTTTCTCTGTTGTACATACATGTTCTTATTGAAAGCACAGTAAGGGTAAGACTATCAATATGAATGAGTGCACAGATACGGAACATGCAGAGTCAAGAGCAAAATAACTGATACAACTCTGTTGGAAAAGTTTTTTGAAAAGCTATTAATTCCAGTCCTAAATGGTTCCATGAGTTTTCAGGATAGGGTATTGCATTCTGTATTTAAGAAAGGAATAGTGGTGTGATTCAGACAACAACTGGTCTATTAATTTGACCTCAGCTGATTAAGTGCTAGCTGAATATGGCAAATAACATTTACTGAAAGAGAATGCCTGTAAAGAGATGGCTAGTGGAGCTCTCCAGGATCTGTCTTCAGACTTTTCTTGTCAAATATTTTCAGTAAAGAAGTTGGCTTAGAATTCTGGGGCTCTGATGAAATCTGTTGCATACGCTTTTTGGCCATTAGCCAGTCAGGTGAGGTATTGAATATCAGGCAGGAAAAAATGGATTACCATGGGGTCCTGACTAACAGAAATGAAATTAAATCAAATTACACAAACAAAAGGTCATGGTTTTATATCATACATGATTTCTCATTCCTTAGTTTTGAAATAACAGAAGCTTCTATGTTCAGTAGTTAGTCATAGCTCCACCAACATGATATGGACTTCAAAGTGACAAATATATGATGGGATCATATTAAGAAAGAGTTTTCCAGCTGCCTATGTATTAAGAAAGGATAAATTTTAACATATAAGGCAGAGTGTGGACTGAAAGGATGTATTGTAGAATATAACTCTATCTAGCCACTCAGGTAAAGAAAAGGATTTTCTTTTTTCTTCTTTCTACCAGAAAGGTGCAAGGAGAATGTTGGGTCATGTAGAAAGATGGTTAAAATAGGTGGCATATCTAATGGCACTGGAATTTTATCACACTCCTCTAAGAACGTCTTAGCCAAAAAGTAGCAACAATCACAGGAACTAAAGAACAGCAAGAACAGACATAAATGCACAGGAGTAAAATTAATTACAGCAGAACCAGTGCAGAGGAAGGTTTTTGATGTTCCTGCTCACCCCAAGAACATATCTAATAGAACAAACCTAGAAGACATGAGCTTCATCTGCTCTGAGAAGGGCTACACAGGAATGGAAAGTCAGAGAAAAATGTATCTAAGGCAGAGGCCAACTTGTGTATAAAATACTGATAAATTTTTAAGGTTAAAATATAGAAGAAGGTTTATAGCCCTTAGCGCTCCTTTCCTCTAAACTGCCTTCTCAGCAACAGTAAAGGTGCAAGTTTGTGACATGTTCATTTATCTGCAAAAGCAACAGATTCATCTTGACGACCCTCCAAGTCGCTTCCTGTCCTGACTAAATATCATAGAGAAAATTTGCAGCCAGCTTCCCACGCCCCACCCTTGGGTTTTTTCCCTCTGACAGGTACCTCTGTGATTGATGGAAATCACAGCAATCTGAAAAAGAAATAAAGAGGTATTATCAGGCAGTGAAACACAATTATAAAACTCAACTGATCACAATGATTTGGAGTTATGAGAAGACAAGGAGAGAGAGTCTGAAATGCTTGTGGCTCTTGTTTTGGCCTTACCTCTGTTGTAATAGGGCTGCTCTTAGATTTAACTTCTGCACATACTCATTCTCTAGGCTCTCAGTCTGCATGTGAATCAAATAAAGTCTTTGTAAACCTCCTCAAGACTGAGTTAATATCCTAATCATAAATAAATTATAAGGAATATCCTTCTTATTAAATGAAGGACAAATTTCTTTCTTCATTTGAGACAGAGCAAAATTGGATCAAAGGGCTCAGTAGTCTTTAGCCTTGTTCACTCATGCAATCATTTACCCATGCAAGTTGATTGCAAATTATTGTACAAGGCAGAAGCCAGTGATGAAACAACTCCTTGGATTATATTTTCTATTTAAAGAATGACTCTCTGTTCCCTCTCAAACATCATTTGTATTAGAGACAGCATGAGTCGTTAAATGGTTAATTTTGAAATAGCAGCACAGAAATGCCTTTTCCAAGGGGAGGACCTTTCACAAAAAACTTTCCTGAAGTCTAAACTTTTATGGGAAATTTTTGAGAAAAAGCTTAATATATTTTTTTATATTTTGCATATCATTGCCAATATTAAGAAAAAAAAAGAGGAAATATACGGCAGGAAAAATCTGCAAACACACACCAGATTTACAGTGTCAGTATGGAAATGAGCAGACCAAATACTCTCTCAAGGCACTCAATCTTGCAGACTAAAGATGACAGATTATAATGAGCCAGGGATCAGAGTGTTTCATTCAGTCCTACAGCTGTTCCACCCCGATAAAGTAAAATAGGCTTAATTTGGTTTTTATTTTCTTTGCATATTAATCACTGTAAAGGGAGTGGCTGTGATCTAGATTATAATTTTCTATGCCAGCCAAATGTTTTGACAGCAGAAACAAGCTACATGAAATTTTCCAGAACACTACTTTGCCATGACTCTTTATTAGTGCTTTACAGAAAGTGAAGCAAAGTTGGATGCAAATATAGGGATTATTGCTAGGTCCTGCAGGATTGGGGATCATTCCTCCTTTTCATTATGTCTCCTTTCCACCTCCATTGCCCTCCTGCCATCAGAAAAGTCAGAATTAAAGATTTCAGGATGGATACTGTCTCGTCTGACTTGAATACAGAGTTTGTGTCTCTGTGGCCACAGAGGGCTTTAGCATGAGAACTTTAATATGAGTATGAGTATGAGTATGAGGACATGTTTTGCTCTTGCTTGTGTAGTTCTGCTCATGTGGGTTCTACATGGTGCTACCTCTAACTGAGCAGGTTATTCTCTGTCTACCCAGAAGATGTTTAAATATCCACTTGATTGCAAATACAAAAGCACAGCCTAAGAACCTGCAGATTGATATGCAGCTCTAGACTCCCAAGTCATTAGAACAATTTCCTAATGGAGGAAATGAAGGTTTCAGGCATCTCCACTCTGTTCCCTGTCATGGCACTCATGCAAATCTAGATGTTGGAGCAGTGAGGCATTAGGATATACACCTTGGCTCTGTGACAGTTTCTCTTTAACACTACTTATTCATCATTATTAGGAGCTAAATAAACAAACACTGACACAGCTAATAAGGGGACAGACAGTGAAGCTGCTCTGCAGGCCAGTGGCTCCAGGAACTCATCTACCAGGCTGCAATGATGAGAGAGGGCAGAAACAAGCACAGGCAGTAAAATTAAACAAGAATTCCTATGTGACATCCTTAATGAGGACTGTTTGGTTTGTATTACTGCTATCCTGTTACTTGTTCCAAAACTACATCAGCAGCACACAAGCCCAGCACAGACTCCTGGGCTGGCAGTAAAGCAGCAACTCCAGAGGCAGAACAGCTCAGCGTTTTGCTGCGTGCACACACATTATCTTTGTTAGGATGCAGGGGCTGTGGCACTATGTGTGTGCTTCTCTTGATCTGAGCTGGTACCTCTGCAGATTCAGGCAGTGTACCATGTGATTGTATCTGCTCCATTACCTTCAGTTTAGCAGGGTCCTGGCCCTGATGCATTGTGTAGCAAAGATAGAATGTCCAGCGTGTAAAGAGTAGTTACCCCTCTGGAAACCTTGCTGACACCACAAGCTGCTTTTTAAACCAGTTATTCTTCCTGAGATGTGTAAACTAAAAAAAAAAAAAAAAAAAAAAAAGTGTTTCTCTGGACTGCAAAGAAATGAGGCACAGAGTTGCTTTTGTTTTTGTCCCAAAGTCACCTCTGGTTCAAAATTCAGTACTGGAGAAAGAATCTGAACTACGTAGGTTTTCTATTTTCCATAATGTTGCCAGAGACCAAAGGAAAAGTGTATAATGAAGCTCATGCAAGTGAGTGAAGGTAAAATAAATTAGGTTACTATAATGAAATAAATGTGAGTATTTGATCACACTAATTAAATCAGTGTTCATTAGAAAACTGAGGGGGGAAGAAAGGAACAAGGAAGGAAATTATTTTGTTTAGTTACCAGTCCTTGTTGCTACATAGAATTATTAACTGTTGTTCAGACTGGTGTACATATTCTAGCCAATGAAAGGTACAGGGAGACTCAAATCATTTCCAGACTGGAGTTAATGTTGCACGGGCAGCCTTTTGAAATTACAGGTAATGAGGTTATAAACAATCCTTTTAGCCAGAGGCAAGTTTGCACACAAGGGAAAAATCCAGTGAGAAGAGACATCACTTGTTCAGGAGACAGTAGCAGGACATCTCAAGATTGCAATCAGAGGATCTAACCAATGAAATACATGAACATCTGATGTTTCAGATTGCAAGGTCGTCATGGGGATATTTGAAATGTTTGTGGGGTTGGGTGATTTGGGGTTTTTTCTATAACTTTATTTAAAAATCTATAAAAAACTATTAAAATGTATTTTTAAATAAATTTATATATTTTTTTCATATCTGTTCCTGCACACTAATAGATTCTCATAGGGAAACATGTCTCTCTCATTCTCCCATCTCAGATGCAAAGCAAGCAGATGGGAAGGAAGGAAATTAAAGGAGAGGGGATTAGAAACAAGGAGACTAGAGGAGGAGATGAAGAGTATGACAAGTTGGCAGTAGTTCAGAGAGAAATTTAAGAGAATGGAATAAGATAAGAAGGCAAATAAACACTGAGGACATGTATGCAGAGATGGACACCAAATCTAGGGGTATTTGTTTTGTTGCTAAATACTTGATTTTGCAACTTCAATGTAGGCACTAGCTGTGGAGGGAATACCCTATAGTTCTGTTGTTAAACTTTGTCATGGGGGGGGGAACAAAAAGAAAACCAAGGGGCATACCTTTGTCCTGCAGGAAATTGATTCCCAGCAGTGCACACCTGAAACTGTACATGAGTAATGTCATCTATTTCCCTCGCTACCTTGGGACTGATGGCCTTTCTTTCACTTTTTCCCTTCCTGTCTTAAATACTGCCACACTTTTTCAGAAGGTACAACGTTGCACTGCAGAGACAGCTGCAGTTATGTGGAGGAAACAATCTCTTGCACTGGAAGCTTAATTAAAAACGGGACTGGACTTAAAAGCTATACTGCTTAATTGAAATGTTGCAAAATTATTCCAGAAATTTAAGGTCACATGGGTTTCATGAGTGTTTGGCTCTAAACATCTTGACTGGAAGTAACATTTTCAGCTATGTCTGAAATTAGAGGTAATTACAAAAATCAGATATCTCAATTCCACTTCTCTGCTATGTCCTTGTTTCAGCTTATTTTTCTATACGTTTTTTGCCATGCTGTGTTTAGCCAAAGTGCTCAGCCTTCGTCACAGGTATCACATGATTGTTGTGTGTAGAGACCATGGACTTGTGCAACAGCAAGATGCAGAATGACAGGACAGTACTGCCAAATGTGGTTGGTTGCCATTTGGTGCAAGAAGATTTCATCAAGATATTTTCTTCTTTTTGTTCTTTCTTGTTTACAAGAAAAGTTCTTGTAAACAGCAGTGACACAACTCCCCTTTACAATTGCCAAGCTTAAAAAAAAGAGGAAAAAAACCCCAACAAACTAAGAACCAGCTCCACCTGCCCCCTCCCGCCCCACCAAAAAAAAAAAAAAATCAAAAAAACAAACCCAACAAACCAACTCCAAAACCAAGAGCCCATTCAGTCAGACTCAAATCAGCCTATTCCACTTTCATGGTTTATTTTATAATTAATTTTCTTTATACTCTCAGCTCTTGAAGATGAAGTAACTGGGTCAGGAGACCAGATTTCCGAGGCTGGGATCCTAATGAATACATCACTGTCTGTGAAGAAATCAATGGCCAAAGATTGTCCTATATGCCTTTTCCCCATTAAATAAATGATCCATTCTCATTTCCCCACACTGTTTCAGAAGCTGGGTGGTTCTTCACACCATCAGTCACATCGTCTGAGCAATTACCACTGTAGTGAGTGAAAAGCTTTCAAAGCACAGTGACTACACAAAATAAAACCTCTGACCTCTCAAATGTAGTGGGCACAGTTGTCATAACCTGTGATAACCAACTTGACGGCTTCCCTGAGGATAAACTGAGTGCCATTGCTCAGATAGGTGCCTCTCAGGGGCTTGCTTTTGTTACTTGACAGGCAATTGGTAATTGCTGATGTGAAGGTGAGTGGCAGGAACTGGGAGAGCAGAATTCTCTCCTCTAAAGAGAGCATCTCAGGCTCACTTTTTCATCACCTCAGTGACTAAACAATGCACAACAAGGTAATGATCCTCTATCCAAAAATTCAAAAGGATTTTTTCCAAAGCATTGTCACATTTTCACCTATTTTTAGAAATGCAGCTTAGAAATTGTCAATAAGGGAAACACTAGGAAGAGGAGATGAGAGAACAGAGTGAGTCTGCAAACAGCTCCTTTCTGTCTTTTACAAGATAATAGCCAAAGATGTGTAAAAGGGAAATATTCAGTGAGATTTGGTTTGCTTAATCACAGTTCTTTATTGTGATTTGCAAGAAGTGAGCAGAACTGTAGTGCCTAGGGGATCTGAAATGACAGAAAGAGATGTATCTCTGAGATGCTAAATCTGGAATTTAAGAGTATGTGAAAAAATACAGTCTTTGATATAAGCATCTACAAAACAAAAACGCCAACAGCCCACAAAGATGTCCTGATGTTTTTATTATTTTGTTTTGTTCCATTTTCTGCCTTGTGACTTTCTAACTTGATAAAGCTCTCTGGATACAAATTAACTTTTTCAGAGTGCTGCTTGTTACAGTTTCACTTATCTTGAGGGGATGCTCTAATGAACTGGCAGTTGGTTTGTTTCAGCAAAATAAACTAAGAAATAAGCAGAAAATAAATCATATCCTAGATAGGCTAAGAACCCAGGTGTAAACACTACCACCCACTTTTGGAAAGGACAAGACAGCTACACTTTAGAGCCTTGACAGAATGTAATTGATTTTCAAGTCACATCAAAATCTTCCAGCACAAAACAAAAACAACAACAACAAAAAGTCTTGAATGTATGTGCTCTTGATTATTATTGTGTTGGGATGTGAATAGGTTTACTGTTGTTGATGAAATTTCTTGCTCCAAAGCAAAACAAATGCAAAATATTCATCATATTTCATAAGGTCATATGAATAGCTGCTTAACTAAAGTAATAGCTGCTCCAAATACAGGGACTAACTTCAAGAGAGCAAGACAGTACCTGTATTGGAAAAAATATTTGATTTTTTTTCTTTTTTTTTACGCTTAAGGACAAAACCAGTATAAGGACATTTGGAGTTCATTTATCTTCTCCCCTTTTCATTTCCAATACAGTTCTCTTGGAGCAGGGAAGGTATAATTCTTTCTCTTGAAGTAAATGAAAACCAGGAACTGGATCTGCGCTTCGAGGAAAAAGGGAGAGTATGACTTGTTTTGTCCAAAATACAGCTGAATTCTCAGGTTCAAGAATCATCCCACTGATACCTTGTCTGCCCTGTTGGTGGTGCTGATATCTTTTACCATGTCCTTCAAATCAATCAAATACAAAAATATGTAAGCATGCTAAAAGATTAACCACAAGCCTTCTACTGGAGCTGCCTGGGCAGAGTTAAGCAGAGACAATGTACAACTTTGTTTAAACTTTTCTTTGGTTATGTCCATGCCAACATTATTAGATGGGGTTGTTCTGTGTCACTATAGTCATTCTTCTCACAGTTCTCAGGAATTAAACACAATAACCACACAGTTAGACCAGCAAAGTTATGTGATCAGCCCATAAACAGACTGTTAACCATGAACCCTGCATAAAGGTTGGAGCTGCGCAATACTGCTCCAGATAAACAAAAGTTCAGCAGCTGTCCTGCACAGAACTTCTAGATGAAATTCAGAAAAGTGCAAAGTACTAGTGTTCCTCAGTTGTGTGATGCTGAAGGTATGATGATGGTATTTCATGTAATGAAAAGAAGCTAAGAGAGAAGGATATGGTCATGTATAAATTACAAGTTCAAGCTCACAGCACAACCCTTTTCCTTCCTTCCTTCCTTCCTTCCTTCCTTCCTTCCTTCCTTGGGAAGGAAGTTGGGTTTCAGGTGAGAGAATTTCTACTGGAAAGTTTATTCTGTGGAAAAATATTACTGNCTTCCATTACTCTAGATACTGTTAGATACTGCTCAAACACAATGCCAAAAAACTTCTTCCTATAAGTAGTAACATAGTAACATTAAATGAACTTTTTTTTTTCTGCAGAGAAACTGAATGACAGCAAAGAATATACATCGAAGGAGGAGGGTAATAAGAAGAGGGGGAGAGAGTTTCTCGAGAAGATAAGGAGGGATAGAAGGCAGCATTGACACAGGCTTTCCAAAGTGGCCTAGCTAGTTCCATGCCATTGATTTTCAGACATAGTGACAAGACCAGAAAGGCTGGTCTTGTTCTGGTTTCCTCTGCATCTCTGAGAGGCTGCTGGCCTTGTGGCAGCCTTAGTATGGGTATTCACAAAACCTCTGTTTGCAACTCTCTGTACTTTTTGAGACTTGCTTTTTAATTCCATGGGACCAGTATGTTCTACAGAACTGTGGATATTACTTCGTGCCAGGAAGTAACACCAGGAATGCTCTCATGCCTCTTTCTAACAAGGGTAGCAAACTTCAGCAGAATCCTCTGCTGTATCAGCTCCCTAGGATTTCTCAAGCATAGATAAGAATAATTATGAAGTGGTGTGCTTTGAAGCAATGCAATTACTCTCATGAGCAACTGTGAGCTGTCCAAAGCTAGTCATTCACACCTCACTGAAGGTATTCCCTGAAGTTTAGCAGTGAATCTCTGTCCTTGTGCTAGTGCCTGTGCTGCTCAGTAGTAAGAAGTGCAGAGATGGATGGCGTTCTGTTCTTGCAAGAGGACAAAACAATTACCGTATCTTTGCAAAGTCTTACAGTTACTTTGTGCTCAATCTGCAGGAAGCTGGACACGGATGCTTTCCCTTGCCTTGCATGAGATTATGCACTCCTGCAGTCTTTCCTTACTGCAGTCCCAACACAAGCCCTGGATGTGTTCCAGCCCCACGTGAGGACAGGACAAGATCTTCCACTTTGCCCAGTTTTCTGTTCAGGCATGTAGCCCAAAGTTTCAGAAAGATGAAAGTTTGGACAACGAGGCAATCGTGATTCAGTGTGGCAGACCATCCGTTTCACACGCTATGCTCTCTACTGAGACTTATACAACACTATTAGTAGTATTTCATTATTAATATGCCTTCCAAACTTTGTTCAGTGCTTATTTTAAGCACAAATAGCACTGGAAGGAGTCCAGTATTTTCTATTGTCATATTGTTCTGGGATAGGCTCACGGAGGATGCTGGTAAATGGACTGGACTCTGCCCTTCAATTGCCCAAGTGTGTGTCATGCTCCTTGGCCAGCACACAGACTTTCATGAATGGCACAGTACAGCGTCTCTTGAGGAAAGCTAGCTATTCCCGATGAATGTTCAGAAGTGCTAAATGAGACATGCAAGGTGTTAAGCATAAATTCAGCAAATACTCAAAAGAAGCAAACAGCTAAACAAGAAAAGGCTAATCAAGGCTCCCTGCAAGTCAGAAAGGAAGGCTGGAGTGGGAAGGGCAGGAAATGTCTTCCTCTGAAATTTGGACTACTCTGTGTCAAAAACAAGTGCATGTCTGCATAATGTCTAAAAGACAACTGAAAGATCAGTGGCAAGAGTTTCTGTGGATCCTAAAATTGCTTTGAACAACTGTCCTGAGCTTCACTAGGGTGACAGCGATCTCTGCAGCTAGATGTAGATAAGTGTTATTTTGTCATGGTAGAATATCAAATGCAACTTTTGTTATAATGCAGGGGCATGACTGCACAGCATCTTGGCCTAAATATATGAACCTCAAACATTTAATTCTCTTACCATGCACTAGTGTTGGGGAATAGCTAGCAGTACAAGGCCATGATGCTGAAGAGTATCTCTGGCCTGAAGCAAAGATCTGAGTGAGCAGAACAGTATGTGTGTTATCAGGTCCGCGTGACCTTGTGGCTGAACACTAGATGAAAACAGGAGGCTGAACATCTGTGCCTGGACCCTCAGATAGGTTGTAACCAAGCCATAACAGAAGATACTAACCTACGTAATGCCTAACCAATCACTACTTGCAAAAACAAGATGTTATCCAATCGTGTACTGACACTCAAATTGCTGTAATGTAACTAAAAAGTATAAAATCATATGCAGTTCCTGCAAGTAGTTGAGACAATAAAAGGTAGCTCACTACCTTCGGTCTCCCAGAGTCTTCTTTCCGACACACCAGTTCTTCAGATAGCTGCTGAGAAAGGAAATAAAACCTCCTGCTGCTGTCTCGGGCAAAAAACCTTACTCTTTATGACCTATGACATGACATGACTGTATCTCAGGAAAGTTTAAATGGAACCAGCTTTTATGCAAATGCTCTTATCCCATTACATTAATTTTACAGTTCAGTTTAATTCTGGGCAAGTGTTTCCATTAACCACAGAAATAAGAGGTTGTCTCTGGAGGTATAACAGCTGCTTTCATGATGGTTAAATGAGATATTTGTACCAAATGATAGAACTGGAAATATATGAGGCTTCAAGTAAGCAGAGACATTTAATTTCTCACTTTTTCTGATATGCTCAGCCCCATCATATTCAATTGGATTACAGATGTAAGTCAAACTTAGTCTTTAAGTAAAACTATAGAACCAGACCCTTCACCACCAGTAAGAACATTTGCTGGAGAAAGATAATAGAGATAAGATAATAGAGAACATGCAGATTTTTTTTTTTTAAATGCTGATGAAGCAAATGATAATTTTGCCTCTTTCTGAGGTTGCAACAAATTTTGATCTTTATTCACTTCACATCTAATTAAACTTTTTTTTTCTTTGCAACTGAAAGGTGCATTGAATTGAACAATTACTACATTTAATATAAATGCTTTCTGTATCTCAGCCTCATTATCACTCAGGAAATGTTTTAATTGCAGTTATTTCAGTTCTACAAGGAGAAGCAACACTTCATAATGCTACTGTAAATGTAAATATTGAGCTTGCTTCTACATGCTTTGAAAAGCCTAATTAAAAACAGTATTTTGCCTTGTTATCTTCTCTGTTGTTTTGATCGGGATATATGTTACCCTGAGATCATACTGTTGAGAATGGTTTCAGAATCGATATTTGGTCACATCAGCCATCATTCAAGTCTGTATTTCTTTCCAAATGGCTTGAGCTTTGAGGGGAGTGGCAGGGAAAGCAATGTTGCATTAAGTTTTTCTGTGAGTTTCTATCCAGCCTAAAGACTGAATAAAGTCTAAAGTCTAAATGCTTAAGACAGAACTGGACAGAAGAAGATGTTTTACTACAGAGTAAAGATTCAGGTGTAACTTGACTAAAGATTTGAATCTGTACCAGCACATATAACTGCGTCTTGAAATAAAGGCTAACACAGGCAGTTATAAGGCCCGGTTACACATCAAGTCTGTACACATCTCAGATCTGTTGGGTTTTGTCTGGGACAGAGTTAATTTTCCTCACAGTAGCTAATACTAGGCCGTGCTTTGGATTTGTTCTTGAAACAGTGTTGTGACACAGGGATGTTTCAGAACCAGAACCCGAAGTTTAGTTTGGCAATAGGTGACCACCCTCTGCAGACCCAGAGGATGTTTCTCCATATGGTCCCTTGTCTGAAAAACTGGAAGTGCGGGAGAAAGTCTGTGACTGGAAAAGAGGAACAGTTCTGTTGTGGCCCATAAGGCTAAAACATTTCGTTGCCGTGCCCATCTCCTGACAACGTTTTACAGATTTTACTGCAGACGCGGGCAGCTTCGCAGTGTTCCCCAGCAGGGGCCAACGCTGTTTCCCGCTCCACTGCCTGTACCTGCAAGCCCCAACGCCCGCGCCCCTCAGGCAGCGGGAAGGCGAGGCAGGCCAGGCCCGCAGGCCACGGGCTCTGCACCTGGCGTTTGGGGACTCGCCGCAATGCGGGCAGAAAAGGCTGCCTGTACACATCATGCCCTTGCCGCTGAGAGACTTGTGGCTCGCCAGGGCCGGCGGCAGCCCCCGCCTTAGGGCGGTGCGGCGCGAACGAGTGACCCGCCCGCCGGGCTGAGGAGAGCGCACTACAGCTCCCGGCGTGCAGCGCCGCACCTGCGGCCTCTCCGATTGGCTGCTTCCCTCGTGACGGTGCGGGGCTGGCGCCGGCGCCCCCCGCGTGTGTCGGGGGACTGGTGAGCCGCATGGCGGCGGCTTTGGGGCGGCGTGGTGGGGCGGCGCTCCTGCGGGGGGCGTTGGGGGCAGACCCACGCCGCGCCTGCAGCTCCGGGACGCCCGTGAGGGCTCCCTCCGCAGCGGCTCAGGTGAGANGCGGCTGGTGACAGGCGGGTGCCGCTGCCAGGGGAGAGGGGTGGAGGCATTTGGGAGGCGTGCGGCCGCCGGAGGTCGTGGTTGGGATCCTGAGTCCCGGGCCGGTGCTTTGCACTTGAGATTAAGGAAACGTAGTTTGCACAGGGGTGCTGGTGGTATTCGGAGGGTGGTCCCCTTGGGGCGCTGCAGCCGCGATATGCCGGGTCGGGGGGCACCGAGGCGCTGCCTCGTTTTCTGTCATAGCAACAAGCGCTGAAGCTTGCTGCCTGCCCCAGGACGGCAGGAACTTAGAGTGTGGCGAACGGGGCTCCGTTAAAGGAGGTGGGGGGAGCCGCCAACACACCTGGTAGCATATAGTTGGGTGTCCCTTTGAAAGCAGGTCGGACGCTCAGCCTTTTGGGCCGAACCGGCCCTGCATTCCTTCCCAGGCAAAGGAGAGGTTATGCAACTGCGTTTACACTGCCCGGGTCAAAACCGAGTGGTTTGGCAGCTCTCCGTGGTTGTGCCTTGAGAGGTCACTGAGCTGTGCGGCAAAGCGGTTTGTCCCTTCACTGGTGTGAAACCAGCAGAGGTGTTGCCCAGATCCAGCTCCTCCTAGTCAAGCTTTGGGTCCCCTGGATGGATTTTCCTTCTCGGTGTACAAATGCAGGAGAAAGAGCTGCTCGGAAAGGCACAGGTTTTGTCACTGCCCAGCAGACGTAGGGCATGACACCCAGAATAATCCTAGCTGGGGCACGATGTATTGATTTTCTTGCAATCACATGGCTGGCTTTAACAAGCAGAATGTAAGGTAAAGCTACTGGTCACAGCCCTTGTGTCGCAAGAGTTGAACACATTCGCTGCCACTTACATATGTGCAGAAACTGGAATGGATTTGTGTGTTGCTTTATTGAATGCTTGCTTGGCTCAGGAATCTAGTATTGATTTTCTTTTGTTTCTTCCAAACCACATACTTCTTTATAAAATTTTATCAGAATTGCTTTTAACTGCTTTGTTTAAATTCAAAAACTCATCCAGGAATACTTTTGAAGGAGCTTGGTTATAATATGCCTCTCTGAAAGTCCTGTGGCCCTAGAGGATGAAAGCCACAATGGTTGGAAGAACGTGAGATTGGTGATTTACGTGTGTGACATAGCAACTGTGACAAGTGCATTGGGGAGCTGGCTACTATCCTGCAGGGTCTGAGAAGTCAGTTAATCCAAAAGCAAAGACATGTGCAAACTTAGAAACTACAGTGATAATATGCTCACTGCTTCTTTCTGCATTTGGTCTCTCCTGGGACTCGTCTGTAGAGGGAAGCAATTAGTGTTATAACCATAGGGGACACTGAAACGTGCTTTCAGATGACAGGATCATCTGTTCAAAAATTTAAAACGAGTGTGAATACTGCTTGTCTATCTTCTGAGTTGGATCTGAAAATGTTCATGAGTTGTGTTTAGTTTCATGCAATTTCATTTGGGTGGCAGGGGTGCAAAGGGGAGAAGAGAGATAGGCTCTCTGTATTTCACCCCTTTTAAAATGGTCCTTCTAGCCTTGGAAGGAAGAAATCTGTATTTCCTATCTGTAATAGCACTTCCCGAGTACTCAGTCAGTAATTTCCTCCAGCAAAAACACTTAGTAGCTTTTATTTGAGTTTTGAATGCCCATGAAGTCCTTACAGTGTTCTCTATATGAAATATGCGCTGAAAATTGATGCATTTGTAGAAGTGAAATGACACTGACCAGCTAGCCTGACTGAACAAATCTGAGGCTGTGAAAATTTATGCAGATTTTGAAGGTGAAATCAGATATACCTGGGAAGCTGATCCTAAATTGTTTGCAAATAAAACACAGAGCTTGATCAGATTACTATTGGACTGGTTTGTCCACCTATATGACCTGTTTGTATCTTAGTGGTTAATATACCATTGTCAGTCTTGGAGAGGTGTGCAGGGTGCAGTCCTTTTTTCTAAGACTAGTTAAGGGCAAGTAGCAACAGGTACTCTGAAAGCAGCATTTTCCCACTTGTTTGGTTACGTACAAGCATTTCTTGACTAATTCACAGGCAGCAAGGGAAAGTCTGATGCCATTCTGTCATCCTGTATACATGATGATATGTGTCCAGATTATTACTTGAATAAAAAAAAAAGTTACATATTTCTACGTGAAACTGTGTATTTTTAGTACATTACAAAAAGTAATTTTTACTTTTAAATTTTATTTTTGTGAGCTAGAAGTTATGTGCCAAAATACCAGCTTTTGAAACGAGGAAGATGGGAGGAATCTTAAAATAGTAATGCTTGAGAACAGTAACATTAAGGAAAGTAGTATCTTTTTTATGTTTGTTTTACATTTTTATTTAATCCTTTTCTAGATGTACCATTTCCAGTAAAGGTTTTCTGCATCCCAGTACAGTTCTATTTCAGCTTCCTCCATCTGTTCATGTAGATCCTGTAATTCATACATGGTCACCTGAAATTTTCTGCAGCCTCAACAAAGTCTTCACCACTGGGATAAAAGTGGGAGCCCAGCTTGTCCAGAAAGACCTCATGTGGCCCTTATTCTCAGCCAGCCATGTCTGAAACTGTGTCCTGGACCTGCATTTTGTGGGTAGCTGGTCAAAGTCCCTGAGCAGTGCTCTCTGTGCCAGGAACCAGAGCTGTGGCATGCTGTTTGGGGTCAACTGTTGGGCAGCAGCTGCTGAGCCCTCAGAAAAAACATTTGTCTTGGACTTCTCAGCTCAGACCTCATTCTGGCTCTTGGCCTACTTAGGCCTGTTCCAGCCTCTGCGGTTGCCTAATTTCCAGGTTGAACAAGGACACTATGTCACCACTTCCCTACAGACTGAGATATTAATGGTGAGGCATGAAACAGAATTGCTTTTGCTGAGTTGTGTCCACGATGGTGGCGCAGCAGCATTAGGTGCGATGATATGATGGCAGCACTGATGCGCAAACCCAGCAGGACTGCAGGAGCTGAAAGAGCGAGCAGGCACAGGAGAAGTGTTAAGGGTCTCATAAGACTCCTTCCAGTATCTCTTGGTGGTGTTCCTGGTATTTTTTAATAACTCTGGTGACAGCTTCCAATTTTGCTCTGTTGTTAGAAGAGTTCTGCTGGAAATCACAGGTGAATTGGCAGGTCTGAAGGGTTGACAGCTTGTCAAAACATAGCTACTAGGTACAGTCATCTAAGATCGCATTCTTTCAGGACTAGTATAGAACATAGGATTAACAGCCAGGAGACTGAAAGTTGGTTGGTTTTTTTTTTTCCCCACAGCTCAGATAAAGCACATGATGTGACAGAACCTACTCCTCCCATGTGCACAAGTGTATCCTTTCAACTATGGAGAGACTTTGAGATTATAGCCATCCCTTTTGAGTGAAAAAGTGATGTGACTGGGTGTTGATATGTTTAAAGATCACCCATCTTTTCCAACTGCAGGGAACTTTCCCTGTAGACTGGGAACTGTAGCAGGCAGCTATTGTTTTCTCCCTGCTCCAATAACTCTTATACAGGCTGCAGGTGTCCAGGTTCTAGGCTTCCCCTTTGAAAAATCCTACTTGCATGACTACCCAAGAGAGTTTTTTGTCCTTGGCTTTAGTACCAGGAAGGCAGCTGAGTTTCCATTTCTGACACTTGGCCTTCCCTATGCAATTGATAAAAATATGAGTTATTGCTGGGTGCAGTTTGGTAATACAGGATCCAGTCCCAGTGGAGCTCAAGCTGAAGCTACTGAACTTCCCATGGGTGTCTCCTAATTCTTCCTTGATGACATCAGACTGAACAGAAACTGAACTAACAGCTTAAAGATTCCATCTCTGGTCACTCTTTCCTCTCAGACAAACCCATTTCTGTATGCAACAAGAGGCTGATGGAAAGAAGCTCTAGTAGCTCTGGAAAACTTTCTTCTTTTCCAGTCCAAACACCCGCTATTTTACAGCAAGGGAACAAAAGTTATTTGTTTCCAACAGGACTTTTAAAGTGTATTGGCACCAGTGGCCTGCTCTGAGTGCCTGTTCTTTAAATCCTGCTTTTTGACAGCTCACGTAAAGTCCTTAAGTCGGTTTCCTTGCCTGTAGACCACACAGGTGGATGACAGACCAGGAGCAGAAACACTATCTTCCACATACCACTCCAGTGATGGCTTCTTCCTGAAAACAGGAAATTACTTGAAGCACATTGTCCTTGAAAAGAAAGTACACAGTTCTGGCATTGATTAGATACTATTGTTAAAGTCTTCAGCTCTTATCGCCCTTCTATGAGAGAGGACAACTTCTCACTTCTTTCCTGTAAAGGCCACTCTTAAAGGGTGAGACAGGAGGTTTACTGCATTCTGTCTTCAGGTGAAGTGGGTAAGGAAGCCTGGTCCTGAAAAAGGTGCCAAAATGAGTTATTGATAAGAAAAGAGGAGTGCTCCTGCAAGAAGGGCTAAAATAAGAGTGCTTTCCCTCTGAAATGCAAATGCTTTTCCAAAATAATAGGAAGGAGAAAGTCAGAAACATAACTGGGCCAGAAAGCAGTGCAGTTTTCAGGAAAAAATACTCTTTTTATTTGTGGGGTTTTGTTTGTTTTGGTTGCTTTTTTTAAGTTGGCAGTATTAAAAATATCAGATTTAATCTGTTCAGGGTTGAGTTTTCTAATTTACAAAGAAGCAGAAATGAAATCTGAATATTAAGCTAGGCTCTTTGATTTAACCCTGCTTGTACTGTGAGAAGCACAGTAAGTGCAGCAGCACCAGCACTGCTAACAATGCAAGCTCCCAGCTTGGATTGGGATTGCCAGAAGAACTGTATGGAGCTCCCAGGCTGGGACAGGTAGAGTGTTCAGGATCATATATTTTTTCCAGTCCCACTTTGTCCTATATTATTTATCATCTTTAAGCTGAGATAAGTATTCTGTTGTATGGATATGGGCAAGAGAACATCGTTGACAATGTTTTTGAGACAGGCATTATGAAATATAATCATAAACAGCGATGGTTTGGTTTTGCTGTTAATGGGATGCTATGTCTTGCACATGAACATTATTAGGGACAAAAGTAGAGATGCAGAGAGTGTTTTATCAACTTCTAGTTTTCTTGCACTGAAGTGCAGGGAGTGACCCTTCAATATGATTTTATTTATCTGAGGGCTGTGGTGAGTTTAGGTGGTCCTACATCATTGATACAGGTGAAAAAAAGCTGCTTCCTATTCTGCACAAAATGCCTGTGACAAAGAGGCTGCATCTTAAGATGCACAGGGAAGACTTTAGTACAGTTTGATGGAAATAAGTACAATGTGAAACTTAATCAATGGCTAGTTTTGACCATAAGTTATGTGTTTTTCTTGTGAAGCTGTCTCTGTGAGTAAAAATGGAATAATAATAACCAGTTGGGTTCAAAGTTAATATTTATACAACAGCCTGATGGGAAGACTATTCAAATATTTATCACTTGCTTGTTTTCATTACAGGAATTGCAAAGCTCAGGAAGAGGACACTTTCTACTGGAACATGCTGCTCCATTCTCTGCTTTTTTGACAGACAACTTTGGGCGTCAGCACAACTATTTACGAATTTCATTGACCGAGAAATGCAACCTAAGGTGTAAGTGTCTGCTTTCTTGCACGAATCTCTTGTGTGCCGTATTGTACAAAGGCCAAGAACTGAGTATAGCTGCGTTGGCCCTGCTTTGGTTCTTGTGTTGACTAAGTAATGTTGATGGATGAATAGAGACTGATCTGGGGCTGAGCTGCTGTTAGGATGTGCAAGCATAAGCAAGCGAAGACTGTGACCAGTCTTTCATTGGATTTGGGATGGTTTGGCTGTTGGTGCTTGTGGATGTTTGTATGCCATACAGTAAGCATGAGAACTCATACCTGGGTGTTACCACAGTTACATTTGCAAAGCTCATGGATGTCATGGTTTAACCCTAGACAGCTTAAACTAAGCACCACACAGCTGTTTACTCACTCCCACCTGCCCCCAGTGGGGTGGGGAAGAGAATTGGCAAAAAAAGATAAAGCTCATGTGTTGAGATAAAACCAGCTTAATATGACATCAAAGGAAGAGGAAATAAAGCTAAAAGAATACATAAAACAAATTATGCACAATGCAGTTGCTCACCACCTGCTGAGCGCCCATCCCTGAGCGGCGGTTACTGCCCCCTGGCCAGCTCCCCCCTGCACTATTTAGCAATAACTAAAACATCAGTGTATTATTAACATTACTCTCATACTAAATCCAAAGCACAGTCCTATACCAGCTACTTATAAGAAAGTTGACACTGTCCTGGTTTCAGCTGGGATAGAGTTAATGGCCTAGAGCTTGCCAGTTCAGTTTGGTGTCTCTTTTGGAATGCAGCCTACATAGAAATAAAAGCAGCTTTCTGTTCAAAGTGGTTCCATTGTAATTTTGAGACCCATCAGGTAGATGTTGTGTTTCATTTTGAAGGAAAACGGCAAATTGTTAGGGGACTGCTTCGAAGATTTGCTATATAGTCTTACCGGTATTTCAGAAAAGCAGGGTCTTTTGACATCCACTAAAGAAAGTTGTACGTGGTGCATTTTGCCCGTCAATATGAAATTAACTGTTGCTGGTTATTTTTCCCCTGTGTATTTCTGTGTTCACTGTTTCAGGTCAGTACTGTATGCCAGAAGAAGGTGTTCAGCTGACCCCTAAATCAGAGCTACTTACTACTCAGGAGATAATCACCCTAGCCAGGTTGTTTGTGAAAGAAGGTGTGGAAAAGATCCGATTGACAGGAGGAGAGCCACTTATCCGGCCCGATGTGGTTGATATCGTGGGTGAGTTCCCAATAAATACAGTGTGTTTCAAATTGAAGTGCTGTATATTGAGCCAAGAAACAACACTTATAACTATCTACTAATACAGTCCAGCAACCTGAAGAATAATTGCACATTAAATGATGGTGCTTTTTCCCAACATTGTGAAAAGCATTACAGTTCCTTTCAGAAAACTTTTGGTTCTGCTTTCCTACTTGGGTGGAACTTGGGTGTCTTCATATTATAATGGCTGATCTTAGCACTGTCTTCAACATCTACTAGAACAGCATGCAATAATGCAGCCTTGGGGTGAAAAATCAAGAACTGATGTGACCAGGTCCTGTTTGGTGAGGAACAGCTGGTATGTGCTTACAAAGAAAATAGGCTTTCTCTTGAACTTTTGGGGGATGTTTGTGCTTTCTGGTTTGTTTCCTTGATAGTAAATGTCACTTGCTTCTCTGTGTTAAAGAATGGTGGAAATGTCTATGTTTTTATAGTTATTGATGAAGATTATTACTTACGTGGATTGTAATATACTGGTTATTTTTTAGAAGTCTATCTCCTTTGATTGGCATTGTGTTGACTGACTGTGCTTGTGTTCTTCATGAGCCAGGTGCTTTCTTTCCTGTCCAAAGTCTGGTATGTTGTAGATATTACAGTAGCTTTGTGTAGAGTCAGTGTATTCAATTAAGGCTGTGTACGTAGGTGCACTTTGGGGTATTGAAAGTGTCTAAACTTGTCCATTTCTGCATGTATACTCTTATAAGTACCTAAGATAAGAAAGGATTAATATGGAATGTCCAGGTCTTGGAAGTAGAGTAATGGCCAACCCATACACTGAGCTTTGATTAAGAAAACAATTGGTCTCTGCTCATGCTATGCTTTGTTCAGGATTTGGAAGACCTTTATGGTCTTTTCCAACACAAACAGAGCAGTATGTATACCTGACCTGCTTATAGCTGGAAAAAATAAGGCTAGAGTGAGCTGGGCTTGGGTCACCTTGAACCTTGGTTGTGAGGAATCCTGAAATTGCACTAACTTCATCTTTTTGGAACTCTGCAATACCATTCTGTAGGGCATTTTGTCCATGCATGATAGGTCGTGGTTTCTTTGGGGATTGAGAGCACTATGTGCCTCTTTCTTTCAAGAGGGCATTCATAATTTCTAGAACCAATGGGTGTATTTTTTTTAGCTGACTTCTGCCAGCCAAAAGAAGAACAGATTTATAAAAAGAGTTCGTATTTTAAAATACAATGAAACTTTACAGTCAGCATGAAAATGAGTCAAAATCAACACTGTTGTCAGTTCATTGCAGAACTTCTTAGCATACGCACCTTTTCGATTCATCAGTGGTAGTTGATGGCTTTTTATACTCCACACAGCTACTCACATGGTGAGGATGGAAGTTGAGCAGCCAGGTCACTGCAAAATAATGATCATGTTGCATAAATTCTGAAGTGTTGCTATTAAAAGGATAGAAAGGTAGGTTTGTTTGGTTGTTTTACTGCTGTGATAGAATTCTCAAAGGCTTATTTCTGTGGCTGAAAGAGGTAGACAGATCTCGTTCTTGAGTCACAGGGCTTTCACTGTTCTGTGTGTGTTCTTGTTCACTGCTGAACTTTGACAGATTTGTAGTGATCATTTTAATGGATGATGGGAGATCTTGAGATGAAGGTAATGAATGTTAAGATGAATGTCCTGTTGAATTAGTTCATTCTGTCATGAGTTTGTATTAGCCTGTCTGGTTTTTTTCCTATGACATATTGAAAATAGGCAAATTAAGTCTATAAACAGTTTTTGTCTTAAGAGTAACTTGGCGTTACGCTATGGTGCACAAATCTGTGATGAAGGTAAAAGTCTTAAATGTAAGTAGATCACATGTAACAACTATGGGAAAACTCACTGAAAGAAAAACAAGCCCAAAAATGTCTTCTGCGGAATTTGACTTCAGGCACCTTTATTAAAGCCACCTTAGCAGAATGTACTGGTTTGAACTGGAGTAGAGTTGAACTGAACTTCTACATGGTTTATAGAAGCTGGCTGTGATATTTCAGGTGCTGAATTAGGGTTAAAATTTAAGTTAGGTTTGTTTTCAGTAAACTTTTCTAAGGCAACTGATGGACTAGAGAATCCATCTCCTTTGGGATAGTCAAAGTTTAAATTAGCACCAAGTATAATCTGTGAGAGGTTTATTATTAACAGTCTTAGAAGTGCACATCTTCACTGTCAAGATTATTTTCCATGGGGTGGGGGATGGTCAGTTGGATGACTTGTTATAGCAACATACACATTTCAGGAACGGAGCAGTGTAGGGTAGATTTCTTAATTCATCTATTAGGAGATACCTTTTGTGGACTCAATCAGGACAAGTGCAATTGAGGAAGAGATTGGAGGAGAATATGTAAGAAACTTGTCTATTTAAGAAGACACTGCTAATCTAAAAGGAAAAAAAAAATAAGTGCAAAAGCTTTTACTTGATATATTGAGCCTGACATGCAAGCTTTAGCTTCATGCTGTTGTATTTTACAGCATCTGTTCTGTTTCCTTTTCTACTTGATAATGTTATCAGTTGCCTTTATTTGTGTTGATAGTTGCTAAACCAGTGACCCAGGGTCAGCAAACATGCTTAATACAGGTACAAAGTGAATGACAAAGTTACAAACTCTCTTTAATCCTTTTATAACTTAGAGGTCAACAAACCAAGAAACCAAGCAACAGCAAATGTCCCACATCTTCACTTGCACAAATAAGGCAGGGTGTTTGAAGTGGTCCTTTTCAACTTGCTGGACTTAGCATTAAATTTCAGTCTCCAATTTCTCACAGCTCCTTTCCAGTATTTTGCTACAGGTGGTTCCACATCCTGTATCTTTCTGATGAGGAAGAAAATGCATTGGTAGCAGCTGCTGCCTGCACTACATGACCTAATCATCTGGTGCTTATTTTTTCCATTTTACGCTGCAGCATCACTTTGGTTTTATTCAAGGATTTTATGCCTTTTGCATTTCTAGCATTGAAGCCCATATCTCAGCTAGTTTTTGGATTATTTTTTTCCCCCCTCTGTTGTTAGGTTGAGCATTTTGTGTGTTCTGAGGCTATAAATGAAAGCAGTCATGTTCCTGTGAAGTTCTCTGGGTGCAGTGTGCCTTCTATGTTCTCACAACAGCTATACTGGTAGTGGGAGCTAGTGTTAAGTAATTTTTAGCAAACTTGGGCCAGTAGAACTCATCCACTAGAAAAAGGTTATTCTTGGTCAGGAATTTTGATAGATAAATGCCAGAAAAAATCTAGTTTTTAGTAAACATTGTTCATTTATTACAGCCCCAGGTTCCAAGTGTCTTCACAGGGCTCCTAACCATGTTGGAAAATGCCACCATAAGCTTTAGAATCTCTGTGACCCAGTTTGTCCTATTCCAGTGTTTTGGGCCCAGCTTAGGGCCCGTATCTTGAATATCTGTGAAATTAGTAAAACCTGTACCAACATGAACAAACAGAAGTAAATAGGGAGTGGGGAAAGGACTATGAAATATTTGTGCTGTAATTAAAGTTGCCTCAGGAGTAAGGGTACTTCAGATATTTCTTGGATAGTTAGGGTGGGGGGCTATGAGAGAAGGGAGAACGGAAAATAAGAAATGAAAATTACTTTGCCCAGCTCTGCTTCTGCAAGTGGTTTATGAGTTTTTTCCCATTTGTTATTGTACTGATAATAGGTTTGAAAGCCTGCCCTCTGGAGATCTGGTATGCTTTATATTTCTGCATTTGGCTGATGAGGCAGCAACTATTTTCTAGTTTTTATTCTTATTATGTTAACTGTTTCTATGTGGTCTTATTTTTTTAGCTGTATTTAGTGTCTTGTGTAAGCCCTCTTCAACTGGCTTTGTCAGTAACGGAAATAATGTCAGCTGCTAAGTGCAAGTATTTTGCCCATTGGATGTGGTTGCCTTGCATTCTTTGTAATGGTCTAATACCTTGACCTTTTCCTGTTTAGTTAGGACTATATGTGCTATTTCCTTCAGCAGTTTAAAGTCACTGCTGCCAGCAGCTTCCTATGAGGTAGAATTGGTTTTCATTAATGTTGCTAATTTGGGTGTGAGGTGTGAAAGGGGTGGCTTGTTGTTGCTTGCTGTTGTTGCAGAACACAGAACTTGCAAACGCTAGATGGAGGATGAGGAGGTAGACAGAGTCAGAGGCCTTCCAACAATAAAATAGCTATTTTCTATCCTAATAAGTGAAGAACAAATATTTTCACTGTTCTTTATAACCAGTTTTGCTTGCTATAGTCTCTTTTGTACCTTTTGAAATGGAGTTGTGCTAAAATGGGTCTCTCTAACCAATAGAGCTGGCAGAAGGCTGAAGCGTCCATGTCTTCCCATCACCCCCAGTGATGTTTATTGTTTGTTTCACAAATCTTTTTTTTGGGGGGGGTTCTGTGTAACTTACAGTTGAATTGCATCTTTTTAAAGTGCTCTTTTTTTTTTACTTTTTATTTTCCTAGGCCAACTGTACAAGCTAGAAGGGCTGAAAACCATTGCTGTCACAACCAACGGGATCAACTTAGCCAGACTGCTGCCACGACTGAAGGAGGCGGGACTGAATGCCATTAACATTAGCCTGGACACTTTGGTCCCAGCTAAATTTGAGTTCATTGTCCGGAGGAAAGGTACAGGCTTGTCTTGAGGCAATGGTGTTAATGCTTGTAGTAATGTTGTGAGGTGTTTTTAGTCTTTCAGAGTCAGTTATGTTGGGAGAGGAGTGGGGGCCCTGAGCAGCCTGGTCTAGTTGGGGGGTGTCCCTGCTTCTTGCAGGGGGGTTGGACTAGATGACTTCTGGGAATCGCTTCTAACCCTAATCATTCTATGATTCTATGATTCTATGAGTGAATTGGTATTCTTCTGAGGCTAGGAAAAGTAGTCTGCACTAGCTTATTTGATGGTGACTCCTTTGCGTACTTTCTGCAACCCTTAGACAGGTAGAGCCCTTTAGTTTGAGCTGGTGTAGAAGATGCTCAGCTCAGCATAGTCAGCAGGACTGGGACTATAGCTGCCAGTAACTCACAGATTACTGGTTAGTTGTGGAGATCTAAAGGACTCTGCAAATATTGTGTTGGTCTTGTGCTGCTATTCTTTAATACTGTTCAGAAAAACATGTTCTCAATATAGCAGTTGGGAATGTCACAAGAACTGAACATGCTGTCACAAATAACAGCAGTTTCTGGAAGTTATATTTGGGACATGCTAGCAGTGGTCTCACCTGTGATAAATTATGTTCCCTACCTCCACTACTTTTTTAGGAGGAATAAGCATAAACTGTGCCTGAGGTCACTGAGGAGGGGTGCTAGCTCTGTAACTTCACTCCAATGGAACTACTAATTCCAAACAAAGCCTCAAAAAGAAATGCCTGGATGTGCCCAGTGTTACAGGTTGTTGTTTAAATTAATCCTAAAGCTCATCATGAAGTTCAGCTTCATGGTTGGGTCTCCTTCCAACCTAAAACTGATTTTAATTTGGATCATTCTGTTTCTGTCCAGTGATGTTTCTTTGGCAGTCTATGAACTTTTAATTCAGACAAATCCTCCAAGTAGCCACGAGATGGTGCAACAACTTAAGTGTAGGGAAAGTGATGTAGAAATCTGGGATGCTGTGAGGAGTAATTTCAACACTTGAATCACCGCACTATCAAATCAAAGTTCTGCTGACAGGTGCAGAAAGGTGTCTTTGTCTACAGTCTCTTTGGGAGCACTTCTTCATGTTTCTACATCAAGGTTCAGAAATCTGTTTGTGTCACAAATCTGACTGGAGCGTTATCCTTTCCAGTGTAGGCTATTACATTAATCAGATTGTGTCATGACCCAGTTGGCTTCCAGAGAAGTATCTGGGTGTATCGGGTTGCAAGCAGGTGTCGACTGTACTATTTCCTTCTGCTCTCTACGTTTGAGTATTACCTGGTTTGTGACATTCACTGGAAACAAGCCCTTCCTTTGCTTCTGAGGGGGCAAACCTGGTCCTCCAGCCTTCTGAATTATGTGGCCACAGTTTTTTGTATCTCATTGGCTGCTGTTAGTTATGTGCTGTCTATAAAATACACTAAAAGTTATTGGGGGGTGAGAGTAATTTTTATTTGTTTAAATGTTCCCTTCTTCCCCCTTTAAAGGAAAAAATGTCTTTTACCACAAAGAGAGAAGTTCCTCAGCTGAATAGCACAGAGGATGAACAGGGAAGTTTCTGTGACTCAGAGTTTTTAAGGAGGAGCATAAAGTCTCCAAATGAAAGATTTTTTTAAAAAAATTTTAGAAGTGGAGAACAGTTAAAAATGGAACACTGAGTTGGTTTTTTTTTTTTCCTTTTGTTAAGGGCTGAAATTATGTAAAATACTTTTTTATTGTTTTTGAGGGTGTTTAATAGGAAATTTCCAAGTATGGAATGAGCAGAGAATATAATGCCTGCCCTACTGTGCTCCTCTGTCTCCTGTGGCAGTTCCAGAGGCGACAAGATATAGCTCTGTTAAGGTGAGAGGGTTTCCTGGTCTTAGATTCCTACAAGCTGATAAATTCTGTGGAAAGTAAGGGTGGCATCTGATTGTGGAGTTACTCAGGAACTCAAAAAGTTGGAATCAGTTTTTCTGCTCCTCTGTAAACTCATTCCAGCTTTTAAGAAAAGGCTGGTATTTTATATCTGTGGTGCAGGTGACCTGTATTATACCTACTTTTATGCCTAGGTGGTTGCTGGGATAGAGGGAATAACTGATCAGAGATTTCACTGATGCATGAAAGCACATTAGAGGACGATAATATTTCTACTTCTCGCCATCTACTGTATTCGAAGGGATGAGCAGATGAGAAGTACTTTCTTGCAGGTAGTCAATCTAACCTGTTTCCAGCCTGTCCCTTCAGTAGAAGGAAAATGAGATAATACTGTTCTGTAATTTAATCATTAAACATTGGCTTGAAGCCTCTGTAAGGTTTAAAAGTTGTGAAGTGTTGTCCCACATGGGATTGTTATGATGTTTCTGACGTTGTCTGTGTTTTAAAGTTGGCTAAAGTTACAATTTCAGAAGAAATCTAGAAAGATGAAAATATTTAAGTTTTTCATTGGATGGAAGATGAGAATGGTTGCTGTTTTGCAACACCAAACAAAAACTTTAAAAACTCCGTGGCTTGACAGTACTTCCTGAGACAGTGCTGTCTAGTATTCATTTCAGTTCTAATATTTTGAAATGTTTTGGTTTTATTCTTTTTGTTGTTCCATTCTCATAGAAGAACTTTGATCTAGAAGGGAAGTTTCAATAAGTATGGCAATACAAATGAACCCTTAACAGCTTTCTGTAAAATAAAGACTAGAAAACAGTTAATATCAAAATATTAAATGCAGTTACAGATATACATTTTTTTTACTGTAACAAATTTTTATTTTAAATAATCACTCGGCCCACAAAATCTTTTAGTGGAAACAAACTTAATAGTTACTAATCAGAATAGCTTGCTGATTTTTTTTCTTTGTAGAGAATTTTGGTAGCAGTTCTAAGCCACATGTTTGTGTTAGCATGGTAGGAGGTAAGAGCCAGAACCATAAAGGACATTGAGTTAGATGCACTTCAAGCTGTAACCCTTTCCTGTGCCTCTACAGCCAGCAGAGCCCAGGCACACAGGTATTTCAACGTGGAGTTTTTGATTGGCTGTTTACTAAAGATTGCTTCTTGGCCTTTTTAGTTAAGGTCAGCTTCATCCTTCTGCCCTCCTGAAGTGGTACATAAGTTTTTCCGAGTTGTTGCAGAGCTTTTTGATCTCGCCATCTCTGGCTCTGGTATGTGCGTACAGCAATGTATCATTATCTCCATTGCCACATTCAGCCTGTGAACTTGCTTAATGGGAATGAAAGCATGAGCTTCTGGAAGATACTGCACTTTCGCCAGCATCCGTAAAGTATTTGCTGTTGACAACTATAGCTTTGGAAGAAGGAACTCAGTCTCATACAGTGTTTGGTCTCTCAAACCTGAATTTAGTGAGCAGAACAGGAACGGAACTTTGCCTCATACCTGATAGGGCAGGAGAGACATTCTCAAACGTAGGGCTGGGGCTGAGCATGCCTGCTCACCAGGAACACGTACCTGGAGCTCAGTAGTTTGCTGTCTCATTCTTGTTTCTATCACCTTGTTCCTCTGCTAGCTGCTGCGTGTGCAGAGAGGGAATAGTCAAATCTGAGTACCTTGATAAAAGTTCTTAGCTTTGTTAAAAGTTGACAGAAGGTGTGGTTTGAATGAGATGATTAAGAGGCCTTCCTAAAGGCCTTTTGAATTCCAAAATTGCATTGGTGCCTCATTATTTTTCTTCTGAATTTAAGAGGTATGTGTAAGCATGAAGATACTCCTGGGAGCGGCTGACAAGTGTAAGCCACAGTAAATGGTGGGGTGAGGATGGGCACTTCAATCCTTGAAGTCACTGCAGTTTTTAACAGATTTCATTTGTTTTCAAGGGTCAAAAGCCAACTGAATTGCTTTCCTAAATTCTGTAATCCCAGACACATTGTCATATGTTGAAGCATAAAAATGATGATATAAAATGCTGCCTGCGATCTTCAAAGTGAGGGATAGGCAGCAGCTTTGGGAAGCCAGTTACATCTGCAGCCAACAATCACAGAATCACAGAGTATTAGGAGTTGGAAGAGACCTCGAAAGATATCTGGTCCAACCCCCTGCCTGAGCAGGATCATCTAGACTAGATCACACAGGAGCATGTCCAGATTGGTCTTGAATGTCTCCAGAGAATGAACAGGGAATCGAGCGGCTCTTGTTTGCTCCTAACCCCATGGCCCTCCACGTGCACTTTAGAAAGAACCTTTTAAAACTCACTTAGCAGCGTTGCTGTCTGACTCAGAAGAGTGAGGTTACGCCCTTTTTGCAAATATGCACATGCCATTATCAAACAAACATGAATGTGTTATTCCTTCTTTCTTCATTGAATCTGGAGGCAATTCAGAAACGCTCTCTGCTTCCTTTAAGAAAACACAAGGCAAAGCTGACATATGGGGAGGCAGATAATCATTTTCCAATGGTATATGGCTGTCCAAAGATGCAGAAAAGAATACTGGTATTTTTGACTATCAAAATATCAGTTAAAAAATGAGTCTTGGTGGCTTGACCACAGTAACACTGGCAGCCTGTGGGGGCTGTGGAGGGTGTGTGTAGACTTTAAGTCTCCCTAGGTCTTTACTTACAGCTCTTCTTACTTTCAGCCCCATCTACTGAATCTGATTGGGTGGTCTTGTACTTAATTACCTCCCTTTGCATTCTGTTTTTCAACAAGAAAAATAAAGTTATATTATTTTTAAATCTTAGGCTTTCATAAGGTAGTGGAAGGAATCCACAAAGCCACTGAACTTGGCTACCGTCCTGTTAAGGTAAAGTTGGCGTTTATTTACTTTGACTGTTCTGTTTTACCATAAAGTGTGATAAAATATACAGCTCACCTGATGAGGAATTTATTATTCCAGCATCCCTCCACCCACCATGCCTTGTGAATGACTTCTAGTAAAACTGAAGAAAAATTTTACTACATTGAAGATCACATCAAGAGGCAACGGTGGGGAGGGTGGGAATCCATTTGCACAGCTGAGGGTGCATAGCTCTGTCGATTCCCTGGCTACAGGGTGGTCCTGGCTCTACACTTGCCTCTTCCTGCCCCCTCAATTTATTTGGCACTTGTCTGACCTCGCTGTGAACTTGGCCAAGTGAGTTAACAGGCAGAAAACTACCCTGCAGATAGACATTAATTTTCTTCTGGTTTATCATCTCCTTTGGCTGCTTGCAGCAGACTGATGAGGGCCACTGTGAAGAGGGAGGGAAATGAGGGAGTCTTCTGGGGTGCAGGTAGACCAACTTCGCTGTAATGTGAAACTCCACCCTAACTCAGATGTTTGCAGTTCTGTAGCTGTGGTTCCTTTCGCTTTCACTGGTGTTTTGGAAGATCTATTATGTGTAAGTGGTTTAGGCTACAGAGTTTTGAAAAACCCTTGCAGCTTGGGCGTAGGCTTTCCTGAAAGTTTTTAACAATCACGATTCAAGATGCTTGGATACAGGGCTGCCTTGCGAACAGGGTGTGTTTTAGCAATTGCACGGCTATATGTTGTTCCTCAGGTAAAACATGGAGGATGTGAGACTCCAGTGTAAATATTGCTTGTGAGAGATGTGTGGTAAACTTAGTTTTCACCTCTTGGAGGAAGGCAGAGCTAGTCATCCTGCAGCCTATGGTTATGGAGTGTGCTGTGAACACTGCCTGCTCTGGGGAACTTGCCTCTGATCTCCCATAAAGAGTGCTGTAGAGAGTACCTGCCAGTACATTACTGAAGCTATACAACATAGAAATGGAGGGTGAATTTGTCAGTTTAGACAGTAAAAACCTGCCATATGTTAGATGGGTGAGACAATGCTTTTGTTACCTAGCTTGCATTAGTTTTACATTTAGCAAGGTAACCTTAACAAGCTTAGGTTGGATGCAGAAAATTATGGGCAGGTTTGGTGGAAAAGATCATCCATACCATTGCAGTCTTGCCAAATTCTCTCATAATCTTAAAAAAAAAAAACCAAAAAAACAACTTTCTGTGTTGCCTCCTGCAAGGACTATGAAATCTTGTGTAAGACACAAGAAAGTTGTACTATGTCCACTAGTTTCAGGTGTCTGCTTTTCCTGCAGGTCAATTGTGTGGTTATGCGAGGCTTCAATGAGGATGAGCTGCTGGGCTTTGTGGATTTCACAAAAGATCTTCCCCTTGATGTGAGGTTCATAGAATACATGCCCTTTGATGGTAAGCAGTACTGCTTTAAGATTCTTCTTGGCATGAAGTGTGCCTTCACTGTAGGTGAATCTGATTGGCGGCTATTCACCCTGTGAGCTTGTCTCTGAAGGTTTTGGTGAGCTCTTTAGGAATTGCCATAAGGTTTCTGATGAATATTTTACAGCTTACCTTGTTTTCTCTGGATAGAGGGGGATTAATAGCAGGGTTAGTGGGGGCTGGGACACCTAGGGGAAAACTTGAGATTTGAGGAGAACGTAAAGGTGGATCTCTGCTAATTTAAAAAAATTAATAAATAAAAATCCACAGTCTAAAACTATACTGTTTTCGTTAACTCTAGGCAATAAATGGAACTTCAAGAAGATGGTGAGCTACAAAGAAATGCTTGATACAATTAAACAGCGATGGCCTGAATTGGAAAAATTGCACTGTGAAACTTCCAGCACAGCCAAGGTGGGGTTAGCCAAAGAACGTTTGAAATGTGCCCCCATTCTTTCCCTGTCCCAAATCCCCATTCTCCCAAGCCCAGCACTTGTATTTGACAAAGTAGAAAATACTCCTTGTAGTAACTGTGGGATTTTGGTCAAGCTGTCTACATGTGGATTGACTCTTGCTAAAGACTGGTCCTTGTCAGCCTTGATCCCTTTGTCAATCTCTGTCTATGACAGCACATTAACATGTCTGATGAAACAGTCTTTCAGTGAAATAACAGCATTGCTTTCTGTGCAGTATCACAAGAAGGATTTGTAGCCTACTCGGATCTGTGGCTCATGGCTGCGTGACTAAGAACATACCTACTGTATAGAACATACTTCAGTTCTAAGGTCACATATGTCTCATATGTGACCTTAGAACTGAAGAAAAATCTGTGTTAAAATGTCTTCTTGCCTTTGGGCAAATGGAGGTTTAAAAATGAGTCTATATTTAACTTTTTTTTCCCCCCTCCTTTGCATTTTTTAGAGTTACAAGGTACCACATTTCCAGGGACAAATCAGCTTTATCACTTCCATGTCAGAGCACTTTTGTGGATCCTGCAATAGGCTGAGGATAACAGCAGATGGGAACCTAAAGGTCAGTAGTGAAACATGATTCTCTGCTTTCATTCAGCAAAAGTAGTGTGAAGATCCCTTTAAAGCACAGAATGGTAGGGGTTGGAAGGAACCTTTGGAGATCACCTAGTTCACCACCACCACCCCCTACACAAAGTAGCTTGATGTAAAATTGGATGGGAAGATGCATAATTATTACCAGCTAATTCCTGTTTGTCCTGTATGGGTTCTTGTTCAAGTTTATTGGGCTGTTGCATCACCTTTTTGTAGTTTCTCTGTTTTGCTAACATAGTTAATTTCAGTTGTAAAACATGGTTGCAAGCCTAGTAAATATAAACATTTTAACCTTTGGTTCAAAATCATCTTAAACATGTGACAGGCAGATGATTTAAGAAAGGATGCAAACAGCTGTGAGATCTTGGCTTCTGTGTTCCACAGCAATCCCATCTCATTTCACCAAACATCTTCTTGCAACTCTTTCCTTCAAGAGCAGCCTGTGCATTTGCTTGACGGCTGTAGAAAAGGGAAGGACAACCATTTCCTGCCACGTTGAAACTGGCAGTTTCTGGGGGAAAATTAAAAGTTTTCAATTAAAAATTGGCGCTTATGTGTTGTCACCTGATACTGACAACAGCTGTGCTGCTGTCTAATGTCAGATGACCAAGGCAGCCTGAAGGCCCAATCAGCTTAAGTTACATAAACATCCCAGGCTGTCTCTGTGTGTGCATGAAGAGAGATAAAGAAAACAATCTCCATGAACATGGTCTTTCTTCAGTAGGACAGGCCTCTTCAAAACTCTTCATTCTGATGTTAACATGAAATACTTGTAAAAGCCATTTAGAATCATACAATCATTTGGACTGGAAAAGACCTTTTGAAATCATCAAGTCCATCCGTTAATGTAGTGTGGCCAGCTACTAAGTCCACCAGTAAACTGTGTCCCTAAACACCATATCTCTACCATCTTTGATATACCTCCAAGGATATTGATTCAACCACTTCCCTGGGCAGCCTGTTGCAGTGCTAGACAACCCCTTCAGTGAAAAATTTCTCCCCAATATCCAATCTAAACCTCCCCTGGTACAACTTGAGGCCATTTCCTCTTGTCCTGTTGCTTTTTACTTGAGAGAAGAAACAGACAGACACCTTGATTCTTGCAGGTAGTTGTAAGAAGCAATAAGGTCTCCCCTCAACCTCCTTTCCTCCAGGTTAAACAATCCCAGTTACCTCAGCCTCTCCTCATAAGACTTGTGCTCCAGACCTTCATCAGCTTTGTTGCTCAATTATTATTTTACTTTTTCTTATTTCTCTTCTTTTGTTTTCTTTGATTTGCTACAGGTGTGCCTTTTTGGGAATTCAGAAGTGTCCTTGAGAGATCACCTACGGTCAGGTGCCTCAGAGGAAGAGTTGATTCAAGTCATTGGAGCAGCAGTGGGCAGAAAAAAGAAGCAGCATGCTGGTATGTTTGTTGTACCTGAGAAATGGCAGCACCAGCTAGGGAAAATATGTCTTGGTACTGCTGTGGGACGTATTGGCTTGCTGGGAGAAAGAAAAAAAGAAGGAAAAGCTTCTTGTATGAGGCTGCATTAACTAAGGAAACAATTTTCCTGCCTGATAATGGTATTATCTGGTAGAAAGCTGGTGATATACCAGTCCTGCAGTTAACACAAAATCTGGATGTCAGTTCTGAGTCTTCTAACCTTCCACGTCAGATAGAATCCAGATTGTTTAAAAGTCTTTCTGACTATTGTCTTCAATGAGATGCAAATACCATTGCTCATGGTAGCAAGGTGTAAAGCTAAGCAAAAATTGACAGAGTTGCACAAAGTCTTTTTTTTTTCTTTTTTCTTAAACTTAGTTTGCAGAGAAAGTACTAAAGCTAAATTGAGCTCTCGGTCCAGCTACTGCATTAACATGTTTCTAGAAGTGACGTATCTCTCTTTGAGAGTGCAAAAACTTGAAGCCACTCACCTGGTGTTCTGCATAAAGTCATGACAAGAGGTCCATGATGGTGCAGTCACAACCTCCAGGCTTGCATTAGTCTTTTCTGAATTGATACTGATATAAACAATATTTCAGTCACATCTGACCTAACTATTTTCGTAATCTGGTCACAGCTGGGAATGCTGACCTCTTGGACATATACTGGCTTTATCATCATGGAATAGTCCCCTTTATAAAAAAAATATGCTTTGGCCTTTTTGTCTCTTGCAGGTTCTGCCAGATTACAAGCAGTTGGTTTTTTTTTTCCTCTTGATTTTCATGATATATAAAAACCAATTTACAGGAAGCTAGATTAACTTGCAAAATATGTTGGTCTGACCCAGATAAAATAGTGCCTTGCAGATACAAGAGAAGGGGTGAAGGGGTTGGTTCCTTTTCTTTTAGACTGTTCATTTTGGATTTGGGAACGCTAGAGGGAGAAGGAACAGTGGTTTTCCCCTCTAGTAAAGGCATTTTTACCATCAGCAGCATTTACCTGATGTGGTCTTTCTTCTTACAATTTGTGTTAATCCCAGTATTGTCCCTGGGGCCTTCTGTGATTTAGACTTCTTTGAACTGGAATACTGGTAACAGTTTATCCATAGAACTAGTACTCTTAAATGCTATTGTTAAGAAACAAGATAGTCCCAAATTGTTTGGATCCCGGAGTAGGTAGACTGTAAATCAGATTATGGAAAGCTTTCTGGGGCAGGTTCTACAGTGTGATGGTCCCGCAGCAGCTGGATGCTTGGAGACTGCAGCAGCTATGATTTTAAATAATACCAAGCCTTCCTCCAGCTCCCTCTGTCTTTATTGAGCTTTGGTTTTCCTAACATTCAGGTTGCACTGTGAAGAGCAGAAAACTAAATATATAAAACAAATGCATGACTGACTTAAACCCGAAAAGGCTAGGATTTTTATGTGTTCCTTATTTTATTTCTAGGCATGTTTAACATTTCCCAGATGAAAAACCGGCCAATGATCCTGATTGGTGGGTGACAAATCAGTACGTAATAAACATACAATGATTTTGTTTGGCTTTTGTCTTTGGGGGAGCAGATTGGGCTTTTAAGTCTAACTTTTGTTTGGTTCTGGGTTAGGTTTAGGCAAAGACATGGGTTTATTAAAAGGTAGTTGTGGTCAACATGCAGAAGTGGAAGAAGAGGAAAGGTTTAATGCCCCTTATCCAGTCTTCTGATTCACAGCATGGGTTTTGTTTTCTCTGATTTTGAGAGCTTGTTACGCTTTCCAAAGGAATCACTGGCTTTTCTATCTTACTGCTTCTCTGCTTCTTTGGTACTTCTTAAAGACAAGAATAAGATAGTAACTTAGAAGGCAGTTGGGGGCAGTTTTACGAAGTTATCCTAATTGCCATTTATGATGCAGGATGGACTGTTGTTATCCCTGGGTAAACTTTGTTTAGAATATATAGAACCAGTAACCTGACAGAAATGCAAGCTTTCCCAGCTCATTACTTCTTCAGCATCTGAAACTTGGGGCTTCATCTTTGGAATCATCCTCTTACTACTACAGAGTCTGAGAATGTAACCATGAAAACTAACAGCTGATATCTGACCAGCCCTGAGGACCAAAAGCCTTTCTTCTCGTTGTTGTGTCTTTTGACGAGTGCTTGCTAAGTCTCCCTTCTGCTCGAAAGCTCGATTCATGACTGATGTGACACTGTTGGGGTTCTCTTACATTTCACAGCTTCCTTATGGCTTTACCTCCTCCATGCCTACATTTCCCTGGTTTGTAAGTAAGCCATCGTCCCAGATACCTTTTGCCTTTGTAGACTTAAGAAACACTTGCAGGAGTTAGTACTGTGAGAAGTTGTTTCATCGACAAGAGGGGAAAACGTGCAGCAGGGGTGGAAGAGGTTAAACGTGCTTCACACTCAAACTGTCATCTTCCCACTGATGCCCTGAAGCAGGTTAAAACAGAGTTTTTAGAAGAGGTACCCTTCCTGAGGGAGGAAGGGTAACAAACATTGATTTTATTTTTTTTTCAGGTCCGTGCTACAGGTGGTTAAAATAATTGCTTTATTTATTTATTTAGTTTTAAAAGGACCTGTTGCTAGCACTTCTGCTGCCTTTATGAGGATATGGGATCTTTAGAGGTCTTTTAACATAGTTGCTGTTGTCACTGGAGTATTTTTAATTTGATGCCTCCACTAGTAGCTCTTTCAAAGGTCTGTCATCTTCCATGTTGAGTTTTAATGTGAATGGATTCAGTGGTGCAGTATCATCCCTCTCAGTCTGCCTTTGCTCTTTTGTATTTGGCCAGTGCTCCAGTGCGTTCCAGGAAAAGGGGAAAGAGGAACCTTACTTTAAAGTGCATAATGACTTGCTGCAAGAGGAAAACCTTTGGTTTGCTTTTTTTTTTTTTTTCATAAAGATGAAAAATACTCTATTAAACTCTCAACAGCTCACTGAGACCTATGTAATTTTTCAAGATGCCCTAGAAAGAATCTCCACACTGCAGAGTTAGCATTCATAGCAATGTTTGGATGTCTACAGCTCAGATCCACCCAATTTCCTTTTGAAAACTGCTTTAACATGGTCTGACATACAGTAGAAGTGGCAGCAGAGACCTGTCCGGGTCCTGCCCCCAACTGTTCTCCATGCCCTGTTGAGAGTAATGGCTGGCAGTCACCATATCGTGGGAGGGTGGCAGGGGGAACTGGAGATGAGTGGGGAGTATCCCACTGTGACACATGGGGAATCGTTAGGAGATTTCCTAACTGTGTTTTGAATTACTTACAAACTTCAAATAATGCTGGCGTGCAAGCAGTCGGGGGGGGGGGGTGTGGAATAAAT